>JANAVB010029141.1:0-65000 GCA_029216955.1 Iris pallida | reverse complement strand
TTTCCATTCAAGCCGAGTCATCAAAGACCTATGGAGGTTCCTAAAAGAAGACTGAAGAAAAGACCAGCGCTTCTTAAAGATGGCTCTCAACAGATTCAAGATTTTGAGTCTGTACAAGGTCTAGGTCTTTCTGTATAAACACCTAAGGTTAGATGACAAAACATAAAGCTCTTTTATTTTTCAGTCAAAAATTAATGTCTAAAAGAACGGCATACCGACGGTATATCGCTGTGTACCGACGATATACAGTTTCTGAGCCACAAGAATGTTCTGTGACAAACATCGGCGTACCGACGACATACTACATTATACCGACGGTATACCATTTTGTGAGCCGCAAAATGTTCTATGACGAACTTCGGCATACCGACGGCATACAACAGTATACCGACGGTATACCGTTTTGTGAGCCACAAAAATATTCTGTGACGAACTTCGACATACCGACGGCATACAACAGTATATCGACGGTATACCGGTTTGTAAGCCACAAAATATTCTGTGACGAACATCGATATACCGACGGCATACCGCTGCATACCGACGGTATATCGCTTCATCTGATTTGATTTTTGAATGGACAAATATTAGCATTAAATGCTTCCCAACGGATATAATTATTACCGTTACTGTTCCGAACGGTATGCCGACGATATGCTGGTCCATATCGATGGCATGCCGTCTGGGTTATGTTCAGGAGCATTAAATGCTACCTACTCTTGGTTTTCTATATAAATGGATTCCTTCCTTCCATTGAAGGCTATCCACTTAAGCCATAAATTTCTCAACAACCAAGAGCTCCACCATTACTACTCTACCCAAGCTTTTAATTGTCATCCAATCCAAAAGTGCTAGAGTATTCAAGAGTTGTACTTTTCGATCTGAAAGTGTTAGAAGATCAACTGTTCTCTTCCTTTCCTTTTGAAGTTGACGAGCCTTCGTGAGAAAACTCGTGTGTAAGAAGTTGGCGAGTTCTTTGGATCCAAACTCGTGTTAAAGTTGGCGAGTTCTTTAGATCCAAACTCGTGTGTACTATTTACTCAATAGTGGATTTAAGCCGGAGAGAGTTTCGGGACTGGATTGCCTCTAGGAAGGAGACCAGGATACATCGAGTGTTTGATTTTCTCACTCTCTCTTATTTTATTTCAGTGATATAGCTTACTTGTGTTTAGTTTTATTTTATTTCCCTATTTACCCCCCTCTAGGATTCTACAATTGGTATCAGAGCTTTGTTCTCTTGATTTGGATTTACACCCTTAGAGTGATCCATGGCCACTAACCCTAGTGTCAACACATTCCACAATGAGGGACACTCCACAAATAGACCTCCTCTATTTGATGGAACCAACTATAACTATTGGAAGATTAGGATGAGCATTTATCTGAAGTCCATAGATTTCGATTTATGGGATTGTGTGATAAATGGTCTCCCTACTCCTTCCGGAGTTATTGAGGATGTTGTGTCTGGCACCCTTAGGGATAAACTCACTGAAAATGTCAAGAAGCTTGCTAATCGAGATGCTAAGGCTATGAACGCTCTTTACTGTGCTTTCGATAGCAGTGAATTCAATAGGATTTCTACTTGCAAGGCTTCAAATAAAATTTGGAAGTTGCTAGAAGTCACTCACGAGGGAACATCATAAGTAAAGGAATCAAAGATTAGTAGACTCACACAAGAATATGAATCCTTTAAGATGAAACAAGATGAGTCTATTACTTGCATGTTTACTCGTTTCGGTGATATCATTAACCCTCTCTCTTCTATTGGTAAGGAATATCCTGCTCATGAAAAGATCAGAAAAATTCTCAGAGGATTGACTAAAGGATGGAGTCCGAAAGCTACCGCCATCATTGAAGGGAATGACTTGACAACCATGAACCTTGAGACCCTCATGGGGAAGCTTATGACTCATGAACTTGACATGAAAGATCAAGAGGAATCATCCATGCAAGAGAAGGAGAAGGAGAAGGCCAAAGAAAAGGAGATGTCTTTGGCCCTCAAAGTTACAAAATCCTACTCAAAGGATAGCTCCGACGACAACGAGTCGGATGATGATGAAGAAATAGCTCTCACAGCAAAGCATTTCCGAAAGTTTCTCAAGTTCAACAAAGCCAACCGCTTTAGACGGGACAACGATGAAGATCCTGCTTGCTACCAATGCAGGAGAACCGGACACATCAAGAGAGATTGCCCTATGACAAGAAAAGACTCCAGTAAGTACGAGAAGTTTAACAAAGGAACCTCTTCCTCCAGAAAATATGCCAACACCAGCATCTGGTGTGAAAGTGATGCTAGCGATTCAGACTACGACAAAGAATGCAAACACAATACAAATGTTTGCCTCATGGCAACCGATGAGGTACTCGATGATCTCTCTTTGAATACTCTGTCTTATGATGACTTAGAAAATGCCATTCTTGAACTACACGAGGAACACAGGGGTGTTAGAAATAAGTACAAGAAATCTCTAAAAGAGGTTGAGGCATTCAAACTAGAAGTAGAGAGACTCTCCAACATCATTATTGATGTAAAAGGGAAATCTCCTGCCTCTGACACAGATGAGATAGAATCTTTGCGACTCAAGTTACAAGAATCTCAAGTCATTATTGAGAAAAAGGATGATGGGATTCAATCCCTCAGAAGGGCTTATGATTTTGCTATGCATAAAGTTCAAGCTGCAAATAGAAGAGAATATGATATTTCTACTAAGTATAATGATCTTCTTGTGCAGGATAAGAAACTGGTTGATAAAAACACTGCTCGTACACATGCTCCAAGACACGCCTACACTCATCATAATGCTAGTCACAAGTCTTACATGAATAAAAACACTACACATAGGTCCTATCCTAACACAAGGAAAGAACCCTTTGTTAATAAGAACACCTCACATCATGCTTTCTATTATCATCACCATAACACTTATGATAGAACTTCTTGCACTAAAGCTCCACATGTGCATAACACTCACAATTCTCTTCTAAATCTTTTATGATGTGCAACTATTGTGGTCTACTTGGACATACTTCTAATTATTATCAAACAAGGAAACAAGTTGATATGAAAGTTTTTAAATGGGTTCCTAAGACTAACAATCAAGGACCCAAACAATCATGGGTACCAAAATGCTCATCTTCAACTTATATTGTAGGTGAAGAATCCTTCTCATGCTAGAAGCAAATGGATCCTCGATAGCGGTTGCTCACGGCACATGACCGGTGATGCTTCACCTTTTACAACGCTATCGATGAAGAAAGAAGGACATGTATCCTTTGGTAACAATCTAAAAGGTCACATCATAGGAAATGGTAATATCGGTTCCCCTCCTCATCCTTGTATTAAGAATGTTAGTCTTGTTACTAATCTTAAATACAACCTTCTCAGTATTAGTCATCTTACGGATAATGGTTATGATATTAAGTTTGTTAATCTCAAATGCTTCATTACCGATAACACTAGTGGATCTACAGTGTATGAAGGTATTAGAGAAAACAATATCTATGTTCTCTATCTTGTTGAAGGTACTAACAATGACAGGTGCTTAGTAGCAAAGAACGATGAAAATTGGCTTTGGCACATGAGGCTCGGACACGCCAACATGGATACCATCTTCCGTCTTGCAACCAAGAAGCTTGTACGAGGACTTCCAAGTATCTCTTTCAAAAAGGATATGATATGTGAAGAATGTGAGAAAAGTAAGTTAACCAAGTCATCCTTCAAATCCATCAACTCTGTGAGTACCACTAAACCACTTCAACTTATTCATATGGATTTATTTGGTCATAGTAGAGTAGCTAGTCTTGGAGGCAAACTTTATGCTTTTGTTTTGGTTGATGATTTTTCAAGATTTACTTGGATCATTTTTCTTGCTAGTAAAAGTGATACTTTTCGTGAATTTGTTGCCTTTTGTAAACATGTTCAAAATGAGAAAGGCATTCTATTAACAAGATTAGAAGTGATCATGAAGGAGAATTTAACAATGCCGATTTTAAAAGATTTTGTGAAAAGAATGGTTTTGGTCATGATTTTGCTTGCCCTCGGACTTCTCAACAAAATGGCGTTGTGGAAAGAAAGAATAGAACCCTTGGCGATATGGTCCGGGTTATGTTAAACCAATATAAGCTTCCCCAATATTTTTGGGCGGAAGCCGTAAATACGGCATGTCATGTTATAAATAGGGTCTTGATTAGACCTATTTCTAAAAAGACTCCTTATAAGCTTTGGTTTGACAAAATTCTCTCTATTGAGTATTTTAAAGTTTTCGGATACCAATGTTTTATTTTGAATACCAAGGACAACCTAGGCAAGTTTGAAGAAAAAGTTTATGAAGGTATTTTCCTTGGCTACTCAATACGTAGTAAAGGTTTTGGTGTCTTTAATAAAAGAAGTCTCGTTGTCGAAGAGTCAATTAATGTCTCTTTTGATGAACTTAACTCTTCTACATCCGATGATATTGATGACATCTCTTTTGGTTTGGAGAACTCTTCTATTGGAGATCCTCGTCCTTCTTCATCTAACGATAAAATTGTGACCCCTCCAACCAAAGATTCTCTACCACTCGAGCCTCCTCAAGAGGACCTCCCAAAGGAATGGAGATTTGTCCCTAATCATCCTAAGGAGCTTATCATTGGTGATCCTTCATCTCGTGTCAGTACTAGATCCTTCACTCGTGATCTTTGTGCAAACGTGGCTTTTATTTCTCAAATAGAGCCTAAAAATATTAATGATGCTTTTCATGATGAATTTTGGATGATAGCGATGCAAGAAGAGCTAAATCAATTTGAGAGAAACAAGGTTTGGGAACTTGTCCCTAAACCTAACAACCACCCCATTATTGGAACTAAATGGGTGTTTCGTAATAAACTTAATGAATATGGGTTAGTGACTCGTAACAAAGCCCGATTGGTTGCTCAAGGCTATAACCAAGAGGAAGGCATTGACTACGATGAATCCTATGCTCCGGTTGCTCGTCTTGAATCCATTCGCATGCTATGTGCTTTTGCTTGCTTTAATGATTTCAAACTTTTTCAAATGAATGTTAAAAGTGCTTTTCTAAATGGCATTATTAAAGAGGAAGTTTATGTTAAGCAACCTCTTGGCTTTGAAGATTTTCAATTTCCTCATCGCGTCTTCAAACTACACAAAGCCATTTATGGCCTCAAACAAGCTCCTCGTGCTTGGTATGAGCGCCTTAGTTCCTTCCTTATATCTCATAACTTTTCTAAGGGCAAAGTCGACACCATATTTTTTATCAAATCTCTTAATGGCACACTTTTGTAAGTATAAATTTATGTCGATGACATTATCTTTAGTTCCACTAACAATGCACTTTGTGTAGAATTTGCTAAAGTAATGCAGGATGAATTTGAAATGAGCATGATGGGAGAACTATCCTTCTTTTTGGGCTTACAAATCAAACAAGGACCCAAAGGAACCTTCATCAATCAAGCCAAGTATACAAAGGATCTCCTTAAATGCTTCGAACTTGACTCATCCAAATCAATGAGGACTCCTATGGCAACAACGACAAAACTTGATAATGATGAAGATGGTATTTCGGTCGACATTCGTAAGTATCGAGGTATGATCGGAAGCTTACTCTATCTAACTGCTAGCCGGCTGATATTATGTTTAGTGTGTGTCTTTGTGCACAATACCAAGCAAATCCAATGGAATCACACTTATGTGCTGTAAAGCGTATTTTTCTATATCTCAAAGGCACCATTAATATGGGACTTTGGTATCCGAAATCTTCATCCTTTGAGCTTCACGGCTTCTCGGACGCAGATTTTGCCGGATGCAAAATTGACCGAAAAAGCACTAGCGGCACATGTCAATTCCTTGAAAAATTCTTGGTATCGTGGTTTAGTAAGAAACAAAACTCTGTTGCTCTTTCAACCACTGAGGCCGAGTATATAGCGGCCGAATGCTGTTGTGTACAAATTCTTTGGATGTCACAAACACTTGTAGACTATGGTATTTCTTCTACTTGCACTTCCATTAAATGTGATAATACTAGCTCGATAAATCTCACGAAAAATTCGATTTGTCACTCCCGCACGAAGCACATTGAGATTAGACACCATTTTCTTCGTGACCATCAACAAAATGGAGATATTCGCCTTGATTTTATTGACACTACTTATCAATTAGCTGACATTTTTACCAAACCACTTTCGGAGGATCGTTTCGTATTTCTCTGCCAAGAATTAGGCTTCATTCATCTTGACTTTTAGCTACCCTCAAACGGCACACCGCCGACATACGACGGCAGGCCGATTTGTGTCCAGAACTATCTTCTGTCCACATAATCGGTATACCGTTGGCATCCACCGGTATGTTGACGACATGCCGTCTGACGCGGATGCAGCCAGTCAACTCTGCCTCGGGCCCCACCAAATCTTCTATCCTCCTATATCTCCTTTTCACACTCTTTCATTAACTACCCATCATATCACATCCTATCCCCCATTAATTCCCATCCCATCTCTTCATCTCCCTTCATTAATTAAATTCATCATTCCTATTTTCAAAACTCCCCTTATTCGTTACATTCATCAATTCATTCCTATTTTCAAAACTCTCCAACTCCTTCAAATTCCTCTTCTTCTTTAAAAACCCAAACTTCTTCTTCTTCCTCCTCTTCATCCTTCATTACTTCTCCCTCATCCTTCTACCATCACCCATAATGGCCACTCATAAACGTCCTCACTCCACCACAGTTTCGAACCCATTCACTCATGTGCCTCTTCCAAATGGCACCTATGATCTGAAAATTTTCACCTCCGCCTAGCTGCCGATGCCTGGTTCCACCATTTTGCCAACCACGCCGTCTTCAAAGGCAAGGCCATCAACTGGAATGTATTCTCTGGCCATCTCTCACTCTTTCAGACGGCCGACCTCTCAACACTTTTGCGTCGACAAGTGCCAGTCTACCCGGCAGCGGTGCGCCTATTCTTCTGCAATCTCATTCCCGATCTCCGAAACAACGCCATCGAGACCATGGTCAATGATCGCTACTATCGCCTCACGGCTCGCAACATTGCAGAAATCCTCGAAATCCTAAATCGAGGAGATGCTCTGCCGACCTTGGCCGGTCTCTATCCTACTGCCGAAGTCTTCTTTGATGAGTTCTGCGGCATTATCTGTAAGGGACCCAATCCTCTGGCCATTCCGGCCCTCTCAAAGCAGTTGGAGCCCTTCTACTACGAGCTCCATCGGATAATCTGCCATACTCTCTACCCCAAGGCCGGCAACTATGATGCGATCACCAATGACACACTCGTCTGCATGTATTTTCTGTACTCCAAGAAGACTTAGTCATTTTCCAAGACTCTCCTTAATGCTTTCTTCTCTGTCCTGCCAGCGGGAAGCAATCCCTCAATTATGGCACTTTTATCACCCTTATGCTTGAGGCAAAGGGCGTGGATCTCTCCCTCTGCCAGTCGGACGATGTTCCCTCTTTTCTTGCTGTTTCCCGCTCTGCCCTTGGTGCATCAGCGTCTCGTGCGTCATCCTCCCATGAACCACAGGCCACTTCTCCTGCTGCGCCATCTTCTGTGCCTCCTCCATCCGGCCGTTTCATACCGTTGACCCAGAAGCATTTTGACATGAGCATGGCCCAAGCGGAGGAGCAGATGAGGGCCAACACCCACGGCCTTGGGAATCTTATCCAGAGTCGCTTCCATGACCAGGCTTACTTCATCCAGCGGACTCTTCAGGACCGAAATGCTTATCTGGATCTTAACCTTCATGATCCTCAATACCAATGCTCCCGCTTCTCTGACCCCAATGCCTATGGATTCATGTACCCGGATGGCGTGGATCCTTTCGGTGCTTTTCACGATGCTCAGGGTGGGGAGGACGATAGATTAGAGACCTTAAAGATATGGTTTCTTAGGAGTTGGTTGCTGGCACGATTGAGAGGGCGATTTGGGTCACTCATAACTTAAGTGATTAGAAGGTCATGAGAGTAAATATAGGGCCAAGATAAGAACGAGCAGTTTAGGATGAGGATATAACAACCTTGAGTGATAACGGTCATAATTGATAGGAAGGATAGAGGAAGTTCTAGTACTACGCCTTCGTCTTTCTAAAACAGGTGAAGACGAAAGCAATAAGGAGTTCAAAAGACGATATTATCGAGTACGAATACGTGGATCAAGGACGACCAAAAAAATTTCAAAGGGGTTGCCAAGGCAGTCGCGGATGGGATTCTAGAGGACAAGTTTAGCTATGTCCCCATCCACGTAGAACGATAGATAAAAGCGAACCAAAGTGCACTCGGTTGATCAGACCATTATGTACCGGTTCTGATTTGACAATATGTTAGTGGGAGCGACCCAATTAACATATGTCTTGAACAAGCTCGATAAAAGGAATAAGCTTGCAAAAACTAGGCTACATTAACATCATTAGTCGAGATAGTAAAAATATAGGCACGTGAGATTAAGATTGAAATAAAGAACCAATATGAATAGTCTAAGAGTCATAAGAATCTAAGTCTTGTTTATCTCTATACAATCATTCTACGGTTTTATTGACCAAGGCTTGGTTGACCAAATGGGTTATATCCCTCTAATCTCTATAGTCTAGATAATACTAGTTATATTCTTCTTAATGGTCAAGAGTGTGTCGGGTCGTGGGGTGTTCTACCCAACTTAAAGGAATTAAGCTAAGGTGTTTTAGGACATCCAACTAGTAGGGTCAATCTCTAGCAAGCACGAAGGAAATATAAGAATAATGATAGGAGGAATCAAGCAAGATGCAATTGATGTGTCGAACGGTAGTTCGAATATGGAATCAAGAAAAGAGGTCAAGTATGTGGATGTGATCCTAGACTTCTAATCCTATACGCAAGCTTGCTTGGTACGGTAAAGTAACCAAACAATTTATCTCGACCTGCATGGGCCACCACAAAAACATGTAACGCCCCAGTCCTAAAATACGTAGGGCTAGGAACGTAGACATGTCAGCCGTATAATAAATATACGTATGCTGTAAAATACAGTAGAACCATAACTAATCTCATCAACACAAAAATAAATGAATAAAAGATATCATATAATCAACTATGTCTTGATACAATATGTTGGGCGGAGACAAATCCACTACCAACAAGTAAAGTAAAAATACATGAGAAAAGAAATAATTTCGGCAAGCGAAGCGAAGACGATCCAAGTGCAATCATCCTCGAAGAAATAGCGATGATCACGGCTAGCGCTAGAGCACCTGCGAAAGACAAGAGCACACACCTGGCGAGATAATCAGGTCCTCAGAGGGACGTAACAAGACACATAATATCATGCCATATAAACTGAATAAATATTGCTCAAATAAATAAGTCAATTGAATTATAACATAGTCCAATACGCACCTATTGATCGAGCTTACCATCCCCCCAACCAAACAAGGACAGGAGATGGTAAACTAATTCACGGTGACGTATCTTTCCATGCTATGAATCCAATATGGTATCCGGACCCCAACAAGGTTCAATACCTTCTCATCGAAGTAGTATGCCACACCTACAACCAAACAAGGACAAGATGCGACGAACTAATCCGCGACAAGTTATTGTTCCAAGCCACGGTAAGATACAAGTACCCAAACCAAAAGTACTCGTACCTAACGGATAAAGGTAGCCTACCGTTCTAAGTGATATGTAGTTAAGAACAATCCTTCCTACGCATGGGCCCTGGCTAAGTAGGATCGGCATAGTCCTCCCTTGGGGCACCAGAGGCCCTATCAGTAAGAGCATAACGTTCCACAGACCGCCAGTGGTCATCAGTAATCATGGGTCATCAATCCCGTATCTCCAGCGGAGAGTCCGGGTCACAAGGGAAAGTGCATCGAAGCCTCTACGCTAAGGAATTGTCCTCCCCGCCCAATGTCTACTATGTTGTATCCACAACAGTAACCTCTATAACCGCTAAGTCAAACTAGCATGCAACCTCTATTAGCGGTTATTCCTATCGCACGGCTTATACGTATTGGTGGCCAGCTAATCACGCACTTTCGTGTTCTACATACGACACACAACTTCGTGGTACAATGTGTCAAGGCCAATGAATGCAACACACAAGGTGGTCCCTTAAATCAAGGTTTAATGTGTGAGAAAAATAATACATAGCATGAAATATAAATGAACAGTAAGTTCTAACAGGTTATGCCATGTATCACAGTTTATTTTGTATAAAGAAAATAAATAATGCATGAAATATGAGCTAAAATAAATAAATAGCAAATGAAAAGGTGTCTTGCCTGGTAGGACGTTTGGTGTGCTGCGATGATCAAGGTGGCATGAACCGCGACTTCGGTGCAACAACTATACAAGGTGAACTCGGATGGTGGCAGGACGGTTCCATTGGGTCCAGAAGGGTCAAATTAGTTAGGTTCGACATAAGGTAGTCTTGAATTGGCGAGAGAACATGAATAATAGGATTAGCCACGGAAAGAAGGATAGTCGAAGGAAATCGGATAAATATTATATAGATGATTTTCGAAAAGATATTCATAATACTAGAAAATAATTTTCTTAGCTAAAATATGTTTTCCAATAAATACTGCGAAACATAGGGAGTGGTTTTTTTGGAAAAAAAACTCTAAGTTTTAAAATAGAATTTCTAAATAAAAAGAAGAAGGAAAAACTATATTTTATTAGTCAGAAACAATGCAAAAATACTAGAAAATTATTCTATAGTTTGGAAACTATATATTTTTATAGGTCAAATTTTTTTGAATAAATAATCTAGAATATTTATTGTAGGTTTAAAACTAAAATTGAGATCTATTGGTAAGTCAAGCCACTTCCACTATTTTTATTACATATATATCTTTTTTCAAAATAATTTATAATAATAATAATGTTAACAATACTAAAAGTACTTATCATGATACTATTGTACCAATACATGTACACAAGTTTTATAATAATAGTAATAAAGATACCTTTTATCAATAAAAACCCTACATTGTAAAATAATGCCAACGTAACAGTACTTAATAGTAATAATAGTAATAGATAATAAAAATAAAAATAAAAATAAAATACTCATATTGTTAGTAATTTTTAAGAGACATGAAACAAGAACAAAATAATAATAATCACAAAAATTATTATTATTATTATTAATAATACCTAAAAATCCATTTGTTAAACACTAAATCATAATCATAAATTTCAAAAGAATAAATAGTAAATAAATAAATAAATAAAAACTAAACAATTAAAACAGTTAATCCCTCAACAGACGCAGAGAGATGAGGGAGAACGAGGGTTTTCGTATTCCTCTCAATTAAGAGGACGGAGAAGGAGGAGATGAGCGAGAGAGAGTGGTGGAGGGTCGGAGTCGCCGGCGGCGAAGGGAGTTCGGCCGGGCGGTCTGCAGCGAAGGTCAGCGCCGCTGCGGAGGAGGAAGAAGGCGAAGACTCCCGGCTGGGTCATCGCTGGAGTCGGCACCGCCGCAGGCGGAGGAAGGATGGTGCAGGGAAAGGAGTCAGGGGAAGGCGGAGCCGTCCGGGCGCGGAAGTAGGCGGAGGACGAAGGGGGTTTTTGGAGAGGCTCGGTAAGAGGAGGAAGAGACGGTCGGGGCTGACGACGGCGCACGTGGTGGGGCGCTCAGGGCGGCAGAGAGGAAAAGCTCGGTGCTGGGCACTCGCGGTGGGGACTCGCGTGGTGCTCCGGGTGGGGCGACCGCTGGCCAAGGCGTCAGGGATAAGTCGACTGGCTCTCTGCCACCGGATCCGGCATCCTAGCGCCGGCGGAAAGGAGCACGAGGCGAGGTTAGGTTATCCTCTCTCTATTCTGAGATTTGTTGGCGGTGGTGGTGGATTTGTAATGTGGTGGACAGGGTGGTTGTGGCGGTCGGGTTTCCGGCCAGTGGCCGTGGCCGTGGTGGCGGTCCTGTTGGTGATCGTGATGGTGAGATGGTCGGAAATTGTGGCTGGGACGGGGATGTTGATGGCTGGAACGACAGTGTTGTCGCATAGAACGGAGTCGGGCGGGTATGGTGAAGGTGATGCTGGTAGTGGTCGGGGCGTGCTGGCGTCCATGGGACAGGGCAGCAGCAAGGTGGCCAGCCGTGGAGGCGCGGCCGAGAAAATCTAGGGTTAGGGATTAGGATTAGGGCTAGGGTTAGTATTATGTCAGGGTGTCCGACACAGGCAGGGTTTGGGAATTGATTGCATCGAGTCGGGGGTGTGTCCTGTGAGACACGGATGGTGATGATGAGATGTGTCCGAAATATGGACACGGAGAAGGTGAAATAATATATTTGTAAAATATGGAATTAGAATTGGACGGGGAACACGGACACGATGCACGCACGTTTGGTTGTGGAATTTATGGGGAATAATGTGGAGAAAATAATGGAGGGGTACCTGCCTATTTATAGGATATGGGAATTTCCAATTGGATAAGGACTAAAAATATTTAAAGCCCAAGTAGATAATTCATGTATTAATTAAATTAATTCAATAAATCCAAATCCAAATCCAAATCAAAATCCAATTTAAATCTAATTAATTTACATCCTTTAGTTTAAAAATAAGATAATTCAAATCCCAAATATAGATATTAATTTAAATAAATCCAAAATTCAAATCAAGATTTAAATTGTCACAATAATTTTAAAATATGTTTTCCAAAAATACTATTAATAATAATTTTGAAAATTACTTTATTATTTAAAATAAACTAATAATTAATTATAAAATATATATGTATGCACAAATAATATTTACAAATATACACTTTTCTAGTATACCTTTTTATAAGAATATTATTTATTATTATAACTATCTAAAAAGGCTTTTCATAAATAAACTCATAAATTTAGAAACTTTGATAGCTAAAAATAATTAATATATATATATATTATCTTGAAACTATAAAATAGGAAAAATATTTTTCTAAAAATATGTACGCTCGCACATATTCATACTCGTCGAGCAATTTCGAAAAAATAAAATTTCGTGCGCGACGTGCAATACGACTACGCGATGTACAATACAAAATTTTAAATCAGTACAAAATTTAATAATAAAATAGTTGAAATTTAGGGGTTTTACAAAATCTGACCTGCATGGGCCGCCATAAAAATTTGTCACGACCCGCACCCGCTTTTCGGATACGAGGCGTGTCCAAGCCCAGCCTACAACGCAGTGTCGGCGGTTGTACGTTGTCTATGATATGCATTATCCATACAAGTACACATTTCACATTTATCATCCACAACTAAGTTATAACAAAAGTTTAAACTCAAGTCTCAATAAATAATTTAAAGAAAGATCCACTACAACTCAAAATAGTCTCGGGGAGAAACCCGCTAAAATAAATATAAAACCACTGAAACTAAAGTTCGCTAAGCTCACTAGCTAAGAATAACACGAAAAAGCATAAAAAAAATATATGCTACTCTGCATCAATAGAAGTACCGGCCCATTGGTAACGTCAGTGTCACCAAGATACACACCATAAACCTCGGGGCAAACCACATCGTCTAAAGCTAAAAAACAGTTATCCAGTCAGGATTGGAGCAAGATCACCATAACACTACACTGCATAATATAATATACATGCACACAGAATAGTTATAAGGAAATGATAAATATAACATGATATAAAATGGACCACTATACATTGGAAAACAGTTTGAGAGTACAATTATGACATAAAATAGTTGAAGGTATAATTAAGACACAAAGATAATATAAGAGAACGATGAATATAAGATAAACCTCTCGAAAAAATGTCAACACGAAACAAATCACGTGTACTGTGTTTTTTTAGAATACAAGTGTTCTACATATGGACGGGTTAGGACATCCGGCAGTGGGTACGTGAGGTGCAACGACTGCTATCAACATTGGCAATGGAAAAAAATTGTATATTGCGTAGACCACATGCATAATAGTTGTATTCTTCCTCCCGACTCTCTCACATGTAAACATGATAACTTTAACATTAACTTTAACTTTAAACATTGAACGTTTAGTATTGAAGATAGAACATTAAAAAAAACATTAAGTGAACATGTATGGTTATGGTAACAAGTATAACTCTCGTGTACCAATGGTATAGAAGATAAGACTATCAATTAAAGGAAAATAATAACATGCAGCATAAAATAATGGCAACATAGGTCATAGTGATACTTGTTTTGCTCTGCTAGATGATTAATTCACAACTCAAACGTCGTAGATCGATCTACCCGTCACATAAATAATCATAAGTTAGATTATGAAATTCCCACTCTAAAAACCCTAGAAAGTGGCTAATGGTTTATCATAACTAATTATATTTAATTCTGGAATAAATCATCTAAAAACCTAATTTATTATAATATAATTCTGGAATTAAAATTAAATACTAATTTTTAGCCAAAGAAGATCACGGTTTCCAATTCGGAACCCGTGGCACGCAAATCAAAGTGCAGCGATCACTAAGTAGTCAAATGACCCAAATTTGATGATTTGAGTGCGCATCCAAGTAGATTTCAGTGCCACGAGTGCACTGGAATCGACCATGCTACAAAATCACGCTTTAGTCAAAAGATATCGCCATTATGGCTAACCGTGACCAAATCGATAATTTGTTGACAAAACTAAGTTCTACGAATTAACTAAAATACTAGTTGAAGATAATAATTTCTGGAAAAAATATATGTCATACAGATCTGTGTTAGCTTTTCGAAACTTCAAACGGTTCATGAATCTGACTCCTGGTTCTCCGGGAATCTCGAAAACACAGAAACGTGTCAAATTTTGGACAACTAGCACTCTACGAATTTTCCAGAAATTCAGGTTCAGAAATTATGAAAATAAATTATATATTCAGAAAATATACCTCAATATGCTTCCAATAAAAAAAACGGCACACTAAAAGATCTTCTGGTTTGGTGGCAATCACTTCGGGAAGTTGAAAAACAATCTCTCTCAAAGTCGGCATGAATTAATTAGGGTTTACGAAATACTTATATATATGTATATATATATATATATATATATATATATATATATATATATATATATATATATATATATATATATATATATATAGGGGAGAGAGAGAGGCGGTTACTGTAGCGCCGATAGGTGGGCCCGCCCAGGCTGACTAGGTAACTAATTAGAAAATTGGGTTTTTAATTACCAGAAATTATTTATTATTCAGTTTTTAATCTAATAACTCCAAATAAATATGTAAAAATATCAGAAAATTCAAAAAAATTCTAGAAACTATAAAAAACCATTATAAACCATAGAAAAATAACTTGGGCCATTTTATGCTTATAGGATTGCACAGTAAAATCTAGAAGTCCTAGAAAATAGGTTTTTTTTATATTTAATTATCAAAATAATTCCAAAAATTACCAGATAATTCCTAAAATTCTTAGAAAAATGTAGAAAAATAATTTTAAGGTTCTAGAGCCCAAATAAAATATTTGGCCTAAAAATAACCCGGCGTGCCCTCACAGTAGATCCAAAATCCTTTAAAAATAATAATACTATAGATTAAAATTACCTAAAAATTACCAAAAAATCTACTAAATTTAAAAATACTAAAAAACCTATTTGGGGCCATCTAGGGACTATAGAGACCATCCATAACCTAATATTAACATATCTCACTTATAGACCTAGGTTCATACTATTGCGATCCCAAAATCAAAATCCCACAAAAATCCCTAGTATTTTCTATTTATTTAATCAAAATAAAATTTTGGTAGAGGATGCTACAATGAATACCAAACATAATTCCCTCCTAGGTCGAACGGTTCTGGTGCCCCGGTCGTAACCGTTCGAGGGAAGCCACACCCGTGCACGGGCCATCAAAGTCCATTGACCATGAAATACGTATATACATCATGCAAGTCATATCATTCCAACCAATCACGAGTTCCATAATCATATTTCGTTAATCCGTCTCAAGTTCCAACGGTACTATGCCTCAATACATCCATATTGATGCACGATGCCCCAATACGTACATCTACTCAACCGATGGTTCTCTAGTTATACATATAATAGCAGTTTTGCGACAATTGTGCCACAATTTTGTTGGCACATTTATTTTGATAATACTAACAGCATCTTCGTAGTTTAGTTTTCTCTGTTTTCAAATTGATATCATTTCAGAAGCTCTACTACATAAAGTCTGTCCATTCAAGTTTGCCATCCATAGCCTTGAAGACTGAAGTAAAGACTGGCGCTCCTTGCATAGACGGCTTCCTACACTGCATGAATTCGAGTCTGTACAAGGTCTAGGTCTTTCTGTAAACACTTATGGTTGGATGACAAACTAAAAGCTTTCTACTTCTTAAAGTCAAAAATCAATATCCTATAGAATGGCATACCGGCGGTATGCTCCGGCATACCGGCGGTATACCGTTTTATTGTCCACAAAACTTTCTGTGAGAAATATCGGCATACCGACGGTATGCTCCGGCATACCGGCGGTATACTGTTTTGTGGACCACAAAACATTCTGTGACAAACATCGGCATACCGACGGTATGCTCCGGCATACCGACGGTATACCGTTTTGATTGTCTCAAAAATGTTCTGTGATAATCGTCGGAATACCGACGGTATACTCCGACATACCGATGGTATACCATTTTGTGAGCCATAGAACTTTCTGTGATAAACTCCGGCATACCGACGGTATGCTCCGGCATACCGACGGTATGCTCCGGCATACCGACGCTATACCGTTTTGTTTATTACAAAAACTTTCTGTGACACACATCGGTATACCGACGGTATACCGTGACATAACGACGGTATACCGGCTTACGAAATTTGATTTTTGAATGACATAGACTGTATTAATGGCAGCATTAAATGCTCCCAACGGATATTAATATGACCGTTACTATTCGACCGGTATACCGACGGTATGACGGTGCATACCGATGCTATGCCGGTCAGGCTGTATCCAGGAGCATTAAATTCTACCTACTCTTGGTTTCTCTATAAATGAAAGCCTTCTCTCTCTTGAAGCTTTTACTAACTTTTGCCATAAATTTTCCAAACAACCAAGAGCTCCACCATTAATACTCTACCAAGCTTTTAATTGTCATCCTTTCCCAAAGTGATAGAGTATTTAAGAGTTGTAATTTTTGATCTTCAAGTGTTAGAAGATCAACAAGTTCTCTTCTTATTTCTTTGAAGTTGGCGATCCTTCGTAAGAAAACTCGTGTGTTGAAGTTGGCGAGTTCTTCGGACACAAACTCGTATTGAAGTTGGCGAGTTCTTCGGATCCAAACTCGTGTGTACTATTTTATTAAATAGTAGATTTAAGCCGGAGAGAGTTTCGGGACTGGATTGCCTCAAGCGAGGATACCAGGATACATCTTGCGTTTGATCTTCTTACTCTATCTTTTTATTTTGACGTATATTGCTTCTTGTGCTTTAGTTATTTTTTATTTTCCTATTCACCCCCCCTTAGGGTTCTACAATTGGTATCAAAGCTTTGTTCCCTTGATTTAGATTTACACCCTTTGAGTGATCCATGGCCACTAACCCTAGTATCAACACCTTCCAAATGAGGGACACTCCACAAATAGGCCTCCCCTATTTGATGGAACCAACTATAACTACTGGAAGATTAGGATGAGCATTTATCTGAAGTCCATAGATTTCGATTTATGGGACTGTATGATAAATGGTCTCCCTACTCCTTCCAGAGTTATTGAGGATGTCGCATCTGACACCCTTAGGGACATACTTACTGAAAATACCAAAAAGCTTGCTAGTCGAGATGCCAAGGCTATGAATGCTCTTTATTGTGCTCTCGATAGAAGTGAATTCAATAGAATCTCTACTTGCAAGACTTCCAATGAGATTTGGAAGTTACTTGAAGTCACACACGAGGGTACATCACAAGTAAAGGAATCCAAGATTAGTAGACTACGCAAGAATATGAGTCCTTTAAGATGAAACATGATGAGTCTATTACTTGCATATTTACTCATTTTGGTGATATTATTAATCCTCTTTCTTCTCTTGGTAAGGAATATCTAGCTCATGAAAAGATCAGAAAAATCCTTAGAGGATTGACAAAAGGATGGAGTCCTAAAGCTACCGCAATCATTGAGGGGAACGACTTGACAGTCATGAACCTTGAGACCCTAATGGAAAATCTTATGACTCATGAACTCGATATGAAAGATCAAGAGGAATCTTCCATATAAGAAAAGGAGAAGGAGAAGGCCAAAGAGAAGGAGAAGTCTCTTGCTCTCAAAGTTACAAAGTCCTACTCCAAGGATTGCTCCGACGATAACGAATCGGACTATGATGAAGAAATAGCTCTCACAGCTAAGCACTTTCGAAAGTTCCTCAAATTCAACAAAGCCAATCGCTTCAGACGGGACAATAAGGAAGATCCGGCGTGCTATCAATGTAGAAGAACCGGGCACATCAAGAAGGACTGTCCTATGATAAGAAAAGACTCAAGCAAGTACGAGAAGCCTAGCAAATGAAGCTCGTCCTCCAGGAAATTCGTCAACATAAGCATTTGGTGTGAGAGTGACGCAAGCGACTCCGACAACGACAAAGAGTGCAAACACAATGCCAACGTTTGTCTCATGGCAACCGATGAGGTACTTGATGATCTCTCCTTAAATACTCTTACTTATGATGACTTGGAGAAAGCTATCCTTGAACTACATGAAGAGCACAAAGGTGTTAGGAATAAATACAAGAAATTACTAAAAGAGGTTGATGCTCTTCAACTTGAAGTAGAGAGACTCTCAAGCATCATTATTGATGTAAAGGGGAAATCTTCTGCTTCTGACATGGATAAAATAGAGTCTTTGTGACTCAAGTTTCAAAAACCCTTATCACCATCAAGAAAAAGGATAAGGAGATTCAATCCATGAGAAGGGCTTATGAATTTGCTATGCATAAGGTTCAAGATGCTAATAGGAGAGAATATGATACTTTTATTAAGTATAATGATCTTCTTGTACAGAGTAAGAAACTAGGTAATAAGAACACTACTCACATGCATACTTCAAGACACCTCCACACTCATCACAATACTAGGCATACTTCTTACATGAACACTACACACAAGTCCTTTTCTAACACAAGGAAAGGACCATTTGTTAAGAAAAACACTTTGCATTATGCTTTTTATTATGATCATCATAATACTAATGATAGAACTCCTCGCACTAGAGATTCACATATGCATGATACTCACACATCTTCTTCTAAATCCTCTATGATTTGCAACTACTGTGGCTTGCTTGGACATACGACCAATTATTGTCATACAAGGAAACTAGTTGATAAAAAAGTTTTTAAGTGGGTTCCTAAGACTAACACTAAAGGACCCATACGATCATAGGTACCAAAATGTTTATCTTCAACTTATGTTGTAGGTGAAGAGTCCTTCTTATGCTTGAAGCAAGTGGATTCTCGATAGCGGTTGTTCACGGCACATGACCGGGGATGCTTCATTATTTACAACGCTATCGATGAAGAAGGAAGGACACGTCTCATTTGGTAACAATCTTAAAGGTCACATTATAGGAAATGGTAATATCGGTTCCCCTTCTTATCCTTGTATTAAGAATGTGTGTCTTGTTACTAATCTTAAACACAATCTTCTGTATTAGTCATCTTACCGATAATGGTTATGATATCAAGTTTGTTAAGCTTAAATGTTTCATTACCGATAGTTCATGTGGATCTATTGTCTATGAAGGCATTAGAGAAAATAATATCTATGTTTTATATCTTGTCGAAGATACTAACAATGACAGGTGCTTAGTTGCTAAGAACGATGAAAGTTGGCTTTGGCACATGAGGCTCGGACACGCCAACATGGATACCATTTCTCGTCTTGCCACAAAGAAGCTCGTAAGAGGACTCCCAAGTATCCCGTTCAAAAAGGGTATGGTGTGTGAAGAATGCGAGAAAATTAAGTTGACCATGTCATCTTTCAAATCCATCAACTCTGTGAGTACCTCTAGACCTCTTCAACTTATTCATATGAATCTTTTTGGTCCTAGTAGAGTTGCTAGTCTTGGTGGCAAGCTTTATGCTTTTGTTTTGGTTGATGATTTTTCGATATTTACTTGGGTTATTTTTCTTGCTTGCAAAAGTGATACTTTTCATGAATTTGTTACTTTTTGTAAACGTGATCAAAATGAGAAAGGTTTTTCTATTAACAAGATTAGAAGTGATCATAGAGGAGAATTTGACAATGCCGATTTCAAAAGATTTTGTGAAAAGAATGGTTTTGGACATGATTTTGCTTGTCCACGAACTCCTCAACAAAATGGTGTTGTGGAGAGAAAGAATAGAACCCTTGGCGATATGGTCCGGGTTATGTTAAACCAATATAAGCTCCCCCAATATTTTTGGGTGGAAGCCGTTAACACGGCATGTCATGTTATAAATGGGGTCTTGATTAGACCTATTTCTAAAAAGACTCCTTATGAGCTTTGGTTTGACAAAATTTCCTCTATCGAATATTTTAAAGTTTTTGGATGTAATTGTTTTATTTTGAATACCAAGGATAACCTAGGCAAGTTTGAAGAAAAAGCCTATGCAGGAATATTCCTTGGATACTCTACTCATAGTAAAGGTTTTCGTGTTTTTAATAAAAAAAGTCTTGTTGTCAAAGAGTCAATCAATGTCTCTTTTAATGAACTTAACTCTTCTACATTCTCCTCTTCCGATGATATTGATGACATCTCGTTTGGGTTAGAGAACCCCTCTATTGAAGATCGTCCTTCTTCTTCTAACAAAGAAGTTGTGACTCCTCCAACAAAAGAATCTCTACCTCTCGAGCCTCCTCAAAAGGATCTGCCAAAAGAATGAAGATTTGTCACCAATCATCCTAAGAAGCTTATTATTGGGGATCCTTCTTCCAGTGTTAGCACTAGATCCTCCACTCGTGATCTTTGTACAAACATGGCTTTTATCTCTCAAATAGAGCCTAAAAATGTTAATGATGCTTTTCTTGATGAATTTTGGATGATAGCAATACAAGAAGAGCTAAATTAATTTGAGCAAACAAGGTTTGGGAACTTTTTCCAAAACCTAGCAATCACCCCATTATTGGAACTAAATGGGTGTTTTGAAATAAACTTAATGAAGATGGGTTAGTGACTCGTAACAAAGTCCGATTGGTTGTACAAGACTATAACCAAGAGGAAGGCATTGACTACGACGAAACCTATGCTCCGGTTGCTCATCTTGAATCTATTCGTATGCTATGTGCTTTTGCTTGCTTTAATGATTTTAAACTCTTTCAAATAGATGTTAAGAGTGCTTTTCTAAATGGTATTATTAAAGAGGAAGTTTATGTAAAACAACCTCCTGGCTTTGTAGATTTTCAATTTCCTAATTACGTGTTCAAACTCAAACAAGCTCCCCGTGCTTGGTATGAGCGCCTTAGCTCATTTCTTGTTTCACACAATTTTTCTAAGGGCAAAGTCGACACAACACTTTTTATCAAATCCCATAGTGGCACTCTTTTATTGGTTCAAAATTATGTCGATGACATTATTTTTGGTTCTACTAACAATACACAAGTTATGCAGAAAGAATTTAAAATGAGCATGATGGGTGAACTATCATTCTTTTTGGGCTTACAAATCAAACAAGGACCCAAAGGGACCTTCATCAATCAAGCAAAATATACAAAGGATCTCCTCAAGCGTTTCGAACTTGACTCATCCAAATCAATGAGGACTCCTATGGCAACAACGACAAAGCTTGACAATGATGAAGATGGCACATCGGTTGACATTCATAAGTATCGAGGTATAATTGGTAGTTTACTTTATCTAACTGCTAGCCGTCCTGATATCATGTTTAGTGTATGTCTTTGTGCACGATATCAAGCAAATCCAAAGGAATCGCACTTATGTGCTGTCAAGCGTATTTTTTGATATCTCAAAGGCATCGTGAACATGGGCCTTTGGTATACAAAATCTTCATCCTTTGAGCTTCACGGCTTCTCGGATGCAGATTTTGCCGGATGCAAGATTGACCGAAAAAGCACTAGCGGCACATGTCAATTCCTTGGGAAATCTTTAGTATCGTGGTTTAGTAAGAAACAAAATTCTGTTGCTCTTTCAACCACTGAGGCCGAGTATATTACGGCCGGTTGCTGTTGCGCACAAATTCTTTGGATGTCACAAACACTCTTAGATTATAGCATTTCTCATTCTTGCACCCCTATTAAATGTGATAACACTAGCTCGATCAATCTCACGAAAAACCCGATTTGTCACTCAAGCATGAAGCACATTGAAATTAGACATCATTTTCTTCGTGACCATCAACAAAAGGGGGATATCCGCCTGGAATTTATTGACACTACTTATCAGTTAGCCGATATTTTCACCAAACCGCTCACGGAGGATCGCTTCATTTTTCTTTGCCAAGAATTGGGCATTTTAAATTTCGACTCATAGTTCTTCTCGGTCGGCACACCGTTACTGCGGTATACCGACGGCATGCCGATTTTGGTTCAGAATTATGTTCTGTGCCAAAAATCGGTATACCGTCGGCATACGTCGGCATACCGACGGTATACCGGTTCACGGTGGACTGCTGTGTCAGATTCAGCTCGGGCCCCACCTTTTCATCCATTCTCTCTTTATTCCTTTTTTCCCCTCATTAATACCCATCACACCCATCATTTCCCTATTTATTATCCAACTCCTTCTCTTCTCTTCCCCTTTCCTATTCCCCATTAACTCCTCTTTTCTCTCCATTTTCCTCATTTCCAACCCCCCAC
This sequence comes from Iris pallida, assembly GCA_029216955.1. Taxonomy (NCBI): domain Eukaryota; kingdom Viridiplantae; phylum Streptophyta; class Magnoliopsida; order Asparagales; family Iridaceae; genus Iris; species Iris pallida. Next base: position 42,231 of record JANAVB010029141.1, on the reverse strand, counting down.
CCTTTCCACTTCCTCTCTATAACCGTTCCCACCCTTCCCCTTCCCAACATCTCTTTTAGAAACGTTATTCTCTTCATCATCCTCCTCCACTTTTCACATCTTCTCAAAACCCTACTTCATACTCCAACTTTCTCCATGGCTGCCCCCAAGCGTGCTCGTTCCTCCTCCTCCTCCTTCAATCCCTTCACCCTGGTGGCTCTATCCCATGGCTACGATCAGCGGGTCTTCACCTCCCCCTTGGTTGCCGAATCTTGGTTTCAACACTTCGTACACCATAACGTCTACAAAGGCCGCGCCATCAACTGGAATCTCTTCCCCGATCATGTTTCTCTCTTCGAGGAGGCTGGCCTATCTTCCCTCCTTCGGCGTCAGGTGCCTGTCTATCCTGCCGCCGTACATCTCTTCTACTGCAACATGGTCCCGGACATCGAGAACGGCACCATTGAGACGATGGTCAACGACCGTCATTTTCGCCTGACGGCTCGTGATATCTCTAGCATTCTTGGCATCCCGGATAGAGGAGAGGCTCTACCGGGCTTGGCTGCTCTTCATCCTTCGGCGTCGGTCTCCTTTGATAAATTCAGCGCTATTATTTGCAAGGGCCCAAACCCTCCTAATATCCCGGCTCTTTCCGCCCAACTAGAGTCGTTCTATTACGAGCTCTATAGGATCGTGTTCCACACACTCTATCCCAAGGGCGGCAACTATGACGCCATCACCGGTGATGCCCTGGTGTGCATGTACTACTTGTATTCAAGGAAGCCTTGGTCCTTCCCCAAGACTCTTCTCCATGCTTTCTTCGGCGTCCTGCCTGTGGGAAAGCAGAATCTCTATTATGGATCCTTCATCACTCTCATCTTGGAAGCCAAGCAAGTCAACCTCTCCCAATACTACTCGGACGGCGTCCCATCCTTTCTCGCTGTTTCTCGCACCGTTGGTGGTGCCTCCACATCTCGGGCCTCCTCCTCATAAGAGCCGCCAGCTTCTGCTCCTGCTGCACCTGCCTCTACTCCTCCTGCCTCCGGCCACTACATGCCGCTGACTCAGCAGCATTTCGATATACGTATGGCTCAGGTAGAGAAGCAGATACGGGCCCACACTCGTGGCCTTGGCACTCTGATCCAATCCCACTTCCATGACCAGGCCTATTTCATTCAGCGCACCCTTCAGGACCGGGATGCCTTTCTAGATCTGAATCTTTAGGATCCGGTGTACTAGGCCTCCCGCTTTTCCGATCCCAATGCCTACGGTTTTATGTACCCGGACGATATTGATCCTTTTGGCGCTTTCCACCAGGCTTAGGATGGTGGGGATGATCCGGCTGACGAGTAGGGGATCCTTTCTTATGATGGTGGTGTCGAATAAATGGTTGTCTTAGTTTGTTTGTGTTTGTTTTTATGTCTTTTGCGGTCCTTCGGGGACCAGTGTTTGGTTGTTACTAGTTGTTTGCAGTCCTACGGGGACTTGATATTTGTCTTTTTATTGTCGTCCCAACTCTCGTAGCGGAGAGTTTTTACTATGTCTTTATGTAGTATGTTATGGTTATCAAGCATGTATCATATTTCCAACTTTTATCAATCAATACATGCTTTTGTCTATGATATTGTGTTCCACATTCATATATTTTTTATTATTTATTTTCATTCCCATCTTTGACTAAGTGACAAAGGGGAAGAAAACGTATTGAGGGGGAGTTGTCTACCTACGGGAGAGTCACTCCCTGAAGATGCCATCTCTCTATTTTGTCAATTATCAAAATGGGGAAGATTGTTGGCACATTTATTTTGATAATATTAACAGCATCTTCGTAGTTTAGTTTTCTCTGTTTTTAGATTGATATCATTTCAGAAGCTCTACTACATAAAGTCTGTCCATTCAAGTTTACCATCCATAGCCTTGAAGACTGAAGCAAAGACCGGCGCTCCTTGCATAGACGGCTTCCTACACTGCATGAATTCGAGTCTGTACAAGGTCTAGGTCTTTCTGTAAACACTTAAGGTTGGATGACAAACTAAAAGCTTTCTACTTCTTAAAGTCAAAAATCAATATCCAATAGAACGGCATACCGGCGGTATGCTCCGGCATACCGGCGGTATACCGTTTTATTGTCCGCAAAACTTTCTGTGAGAAATGTCGGCATACCGACGGTATGGTCCGGCATACCGACGGTATACCGTTTTATGGACCACAAAACATTTTGTGACAAACATCGGCATACCGACGGTATTGCACATACCACTCAGAAATTGAGCCTATCATCATCGACACAAAACTCTGATGCACTGATCGCATATGTTATATGGCATATACCACTCAGAAATCAAGTCATTTCTCTCGTAACGTACTAACCGTTTCTTCCGACATCTATTCCGATCTAACCGTGCCTCGGTGATCATACCGATCACATACGCCACAATCGCTTATTCAAAGCTCAACTCAACAATAGGTCAACATATACGTTCACCTACTTTGAAGCCTGACACAACTCAGCCAACTTACATATTCTCCTACTCAAGTTTAACTTAGCGACCAACTTAATTCGTAATTATCGCTCTACGATTTCTCAATCTCATTCGTTGCAACTCGTACAACGATTCATCCTCGATACTCAAAGTCCTTACTCGAATCCGTTCAGCACATCACTATCCATTCGTATAGCCATACAACATATATTATCCCATAGGAACTAGTTGTACTGATTCAATGAACATATTGTGATGTTATTCCCTAACATCAAGTATTTAGACTTATTATATGGAACATCCAGTACGGCGTCGAGCAGATCCATGAGCCATGCGATTGCGGAAACAACTTAGGGCCGATTGATTTTGATAACAGAAGTAACTAAGGGTCAAAGAGATTCGTTCACGGTCCAAAGGATGGAACCGCTCTGATACCAACTTGTCACGCCCTGACCCGGAAAATCGCTCGTCCTTGCTAGATTTATCCCGAATCGCTTGTGCTCGCTAGGGTATGATGCCGCACGAGCCAGGAGTTGCGCTCGTGCAAGGCAAGATGACAAATACACATAAGTTTATCTCAAATTGATAACATTCACAACGGAAGGAAACATGGTATATAATGAGAATCTCTTCTATTGATAAATGAACTGAGGTTACAAAGGCTTTGAATAGCCAACTATTATGCCAATTGGCTTACAACGCTCGTGATCTCTCTTGCTCACAAAGGATCTCGTTCCATACATCATGTCTTCTATAGCACATCCAGACTCTCGGCCGAACATCTTCGTGTTGTATGCCGAACCCAGTGTGGTCGCACGCCTCGAAACACTAAGGAACTTCCTGCCTTAGCACGTCTAAGCGAAGCTCTGCCACGAGCAGACCATATCTTGAACCAGCAAGTAATCTAGTAGGGGATCACTACTTCGTCCTCACATGTACCGATCAAGACCCATTCGTCCAAACCAATACTATATAATTTAGTGACATATGCAGATTTTATTGGTGATCTTTCTATTTAGCCTTAGGATTAGTTTCATGGCTAGATTAAGCAGTAAAACATGTTATGAGCAACAATAGAAACATAAATGTGTCCAATCCTATGTCCCTGCGACAGACATTGTTAGCCAAATGATATTGATATACATAGTATACGTGCACATCTTTGTCTTGAATCGCTTAGCCTACAAATGTACAACAAATCACGCAGCCAACCAATTATCTTAAGCATAATCATATGGGTGGCAGGCTCTGCGCCTACACACAATTTTAATTTCAGCCCAACTGCCCTATCTATATAAAGGTCACGGTGTTCCACACCGTAATGGACTTGGTATCTCAACATGTAAGCATGCGATCGCTTCAGTACGGATTGCTAGTCCAGTATCCTAAGGATCCTAAACTTACTGATATCATAGCTTATCACAACATTGGTCGATCGCAACCCGTCCTAATGAAGTGCACAACGACTACCAAACATAATTCCCTCCTAGGCCAAACGGTTCCGGTGCCCCGGTCGTAATCGTTCGAGGGAAGCTGCACCCGTACACGGGACATCCGAGTCCATTGACCATGCAATACACACCTACAGCAAGCAAGTCATATCATTCCAACCAATCTCGAGTTCCATAATCATATTTCGTGAATCTATCTCAAGTTCCAACGACATTATGCCTCAATACATCCATATTAATACACGATGCCCCAATACGTACATCTACTCAACCGACGGTTCTCAAGTTATCCTCATAAAAGTAGTTCTGCGACAATTGTGCCACAACTGTATACTTTGATGCACAAAGTATACCTTTCAATGTTTTGATAGTTTCGTGGCGTTGTACCACAACTTTGTCCAAATTCTCTTAATAAACCAACGCATAGTTTCTGTGCACGGATGCACGCTATTTTATTGTTCTACGCCTAGTGTTCAATGTTTTCTGAGTCGTGCATTTGATGCACATCTCAAATTGCCTTCCAATGTTCTACTATCAATGTCCTACCGCGACCCGTGCACTTGATGTACGTCGCCTCAATTGTTGATTGTTCCATGTTATATCTTAATGTTCGACACACACTAAGGACTTTAATCGTTCGAGCCACTCTCGCTAACTCAATAGCCATAATTGCATACAAAGGGTACATTTTTATTAGGCATGAAGGAGTAGGGGAGAAAGGTCAAGAACCTGCCCACCTTAAGCCGATATGCCTTTTCGTTTCGCCTAGCTGATGCGGCTCGATTTCATAACTTTATTGCACGGCCAACTCTTCTGATAGCCATTCGAGCACTTCGTACTCCATTCAAAACTTGCCATTGAATGCTCTAATGTTAGTAGGACATTGAGAATGTTATATTTCTTATCAATTCATAGACCATGCTTGAGTAACTAGTTTTAGTCTAGCACGGTCATGAATAACTTGTGTACAAGGGATTTGACTTCCTCAAATCGTGTCACGACCCGCACCCACTGTGAGGTTACGAGAACGTAACAGCGCCCAGCCTACGCCGCAGTGTCGGTGGTAGAACGCTGTTCTAGGTCATGAACTATAACTAACATCATATGTATACTCTCCATAAGGAGGCCAGCACAGAGGTAAAACTCAATCACAATTATAGATAGAATATGGTACGATAAAATAGACAAGAGAATCCTCAACTGAGGTACAACAGAAAAGAAGTACAAGTCTCAACATCTCTACAATATACAACTCTGAAACCAAGACAACAGCTAAACATGAAGAGAAATAGACTAAGCTATCTACACTATACAAGGTATCATCCTGAGCAGCTGCCTGAACCTCCCCAGGGGTCCAGGTCGCGAGTGTCCTAGGCAAGCTCCAAGTAAGGGTGCAGAGTTCCTCATCATCCTCTGTAAAATTTTCAACAGGTCCAGTCAGGACGGGAGCGAGCACAGTACATCTCAACAGTTCATAGCAGGTTAGAAAAATATAATCATGCAGTAAAGTAAGATATAGATACTGAAGGAAATGCAGTATGTAATCAGAGAGACAACTGTAATAGAAATATCTACTATACATAGAGAACTAATAGTGACTAGTGAGTCAGAGTAAAATATAAACATGTGAATGGCATAGGAGATTCATGACTACAGCTAAGAGAGTGATTCATGACTACAGCTACTGGGATAATATTCACATGTCTATTTCCACTCCCCCATCCCCAATCGATACACAAAGATCTGTTCAAGTTATGTTAAGATTCGTAAAAACTTCACATGGCTCATAAAATGAGTGATACGTGAAGGTGATTCATGATGGCTCTGTGAACATGAGAGTACATGTGTCACAAGCGATTCGTGAATCAGAGAAAGCATAGAGATACGTGATGATTCGTGAAATGCATAAAACATGCAGTATCCGATGCTCCCGAGGGGGATAACATCTCATGAAAAGATCTATATAGTACCAATCCGTGTGACTAACGTGACAGTGTCAAGTAAAGTAATTTAAAGCAGGAAAATAATTCTAAGTAGGATATGAAATGATCAGAGAATGTACTCGCCTCGTATCTGAATGTCTGAAGTAAATGTACTGTCCGAGATGAGATACCTGACTCCTAGTTAGAGCAACACAAGTCAAGATGTATACAGAGGGTGATATATGTAATGTACAATGCATCTGCATGCTGTCTAGGTCAAACTAGACTAAAGTCAACACTTGGTCAACTCCAGTCAACTAGACTAGTCAAACTAGGTCAAGTCCTAGCCCAACAAGTCTAATAAGTCTCACTAGGCCTAACCAAGCCTAATCTAGCAATCACACACCAATCACAAGGATATACTAGCCAAACACAAGCCACACATCAAGGCACACTCACATTTAGCTATTTATCATGGAATTTATATATGGCCATAAATATATATGATTTCATATATTTACAACATTTTATAATGAGAGAAAGTTAGAGAGGGAACTAGCATGTAAGGCTATGTGTGTGAACATGGAGGTGTACATGAGAAGAGAAATAAATACTAGTTATGAGTTTACACTACGCATGGCATGACTATGTCTAATAGTCTACTAAGAATACATCTATTCTATAGTCACTATACAATTCTACCCATACTCTATATCATGACATATAATACAAAATATCATATATATCACCATACTCCATATATAACTAATTTATATATACAAACTTATATACTCATATATAGGGAAAACTTATATACATATATTTCACAATGCATATATATACATAGGAAGGGAGTGAAGGGGGAAAAACACATGAGTAAACAATGTGTGTGTGTGTGTGAAAGAGAGTGAGGGTGGACACATGTGTGTGTGAACAATACAAGAGAGGGCTGTCACATGGGGTAAATTTGGACAGGTATTTGATGTCTTAGAGGGCTGTGTATAGGACTGAGGTGGTGTGGTCATGTGGGCTGAAAATAGGGGCTTAGGGACTGTCATTTAGTTGGGTTTAGGGGGCTACTTAGGGACTGAGTTTTGTAGGGTGAACCCTGGGTATACATGGCTGATATGTAGACAATACTAGGCTGTTAGGATAGGAATGTGGGAGGCTGTGTGGAAATTATAAAACAGGGGTATGTGTGTGTAGGTTAGGTAGGAGTGTGTAGATGACAGGGACTTAAAGGATAGGGTGTGTGGGTGATAGGAAAATCTGGGAATTCAACATTGTATAGCAGTTCTCAGGATTTTGTGAGAAGAAAGTGTCAAGTGTCTCAGTATGTGAGTGCTGTGTCAATATGACAGGAAATGGGGAGTGTCACAAGTGTTCTCAGGTTTGATTTCTGACAGTTAATAAAGAAAATTAGTTTATAGTTAAGAAAATTTGTAAACCAAGACAATTGACAGTTCACAATGGTGTAAGGTAGAGAAGAATCAAGGAATATGGCATGCAATTGAGTTTGTAGTGAAGGATGGGGGTGTCTATACGCAGGTATGGGTCTGATACTTGGAGTTCAGCACTTGAACCCAGCATCCTGACTGGGGCATTCATCTACTGAACTATGATGGTCACATGATGCAAGACAGAACATAGAGGGAACTACATATGGTGGAACCAATTAGGAGATGTGGATTGATGAAGGACAAGGTTGAACATGTATAGGGTCTGAGCAATTAAGTTTGCAGTAGGCTAATATTGATCAAGAGTCTGAAATTTAGATAGGCACACAACATCCAGTGGACTCATAGTTGCAAGGTTGATACCATGTCCAAAGGGACTGAACATATAGTGTATCAACTGTTACCAAATGAGAAGTAGGCATACATGATGGGCTAAACATCTAAATCTCAGTTTAGGACAGATACCAAGTTAGGGGAATGATACACAAGGATATCTTGACCAGACAACCCATTCTCAGGCATGGAAAAATATTGATAGAAATATTAAATCAAAATCAGTTATTGAGGAAATGAAGTTAATATACAGTTTGAAAACAGTGGATTAATGACAGTTCAGAATTCAGTCAAGGTTCAGAAATTTGTGAAGGGAAATAAAAGGGAAACTCTCAGGTTCTTAGGAAATCCCAGTTTTTGCCAAATTCGAAAACCACATACTATCCAAAATCCCATTTCATTATCAGGTTATATTCAAAAAAAAAAATGAAGGGATGGAAAACAAGACAATGTACATACCATCTCAGATTTTAAGTCAATTATAGTTAGCAAAATTTCCATTCTCACATTCAACCCAAAACCAAATTCGAAACCAATGAAATCCCAAGTATTAACACATCATGCAGTATGTTATTTATATGTAATTTGATATTTAAAACAATTAAACTGATTTCAATCTAAGAAAACCAATTTCAAATACCAGGTATCAGAACATTGCAACCCTCAGCATTCAAACTTCAAATTTATTTAAAAAAAAACAATTTAATTAATAACTTAAATGTGCAACATAAGGGACATGTCATACGTGTCATGGGGAGGGTGTTCGTGTCCAACAAGGTGGACACAAACGTGTCCAAAACATAATTTACACACACAGACACGGACTGTGCACTGACAGTGTCGTGCACGCGTGCACGTGTGTCCAGTGCACGACACGGGCCACGTGGTGATACGTGGCCGTGCACACGTGTACGCCTAGGGTATAGGTACGTGTCCACGTGCCTGAAACGTGTCCACGTGGTGTCGTGTCATAGTTTGGAGGCCGTATCAGTGCGAATTTTCCGTGCGTGTGTGACAGTGAGGAAGCGGTGCGGGCTCGATTGCTCCCAAACCATTCCATAGAATCCTACAAAATTTTGTGGCCCTAGTGTCAGTCACCCAAGGAGTGTCCACACCAATTTTGGTGTCAAGAGGTGGCGTGTCCAGCGAGAAAGAGGACACGGGCAGCAGGGCACTGCCCGTGCGTGCTGCGAGCGTGTTCGTGTCCTGTTTGGACACGGACACGGCTCGAAAATCAGCTCAGTCCAATTGAAAATCAATGTATACATATAAATCATCAAATTTGTTCAAGCACTTTTCAAAAATAACAATTAAAAATCCTTTGTGGCATTTTAACAAGCACTTAACAATACAACCTGATACGTGTCCGACACGGACACGAAATGAACACGAATCGACACAAAACCAATACCTACGGCTAGGGGACACCTAGGGCTTCCTATTCATGCAAAGAAATCGAAAATCTATGGAAGGAATAGGAAGTTACCTATATGTGCCATTTGCATGAAAAAGCTTCAAAATGGGGTGGTTCTTCTTGATGGCCAAGTGCTCCAAATTGGTCCAAACCTGAGATTTCTCTCCATGGATATGAAATAGAGCTGGATTAGGAACTAATGCAAAAGACTAGAGTGGAAAAGGAATTAAAATGAAGGATCTAGGGATTAGGGAAGAAATGACATTACCTCCTTCTCCAAATGTTGAAATCTCAATAAAGAGGCAAGAACAATAAATGAAGAGATTATTTATAGGGGAAAAATAGCCCTAGGTGGCTGTCATGGGCTGATGGTTAGGGTTAGGGTTAAGTCTAATGGGCTATGGGCCTTAAGGCTAGTTATTGATTTAAGGTTTAAACACAAGTCATGGCTTATGAATTAAATCTAACTTAAGTCAAATAACCATACCATGGGTCAACTCTAGTCTAACCAAGTCCAAACACAACTAGGGTTAGCTTCTAGGTTAGCCTACCAAGGTCATGGCTAGTCAAAGTCAACCTAGTCAACCCTCATTCAAACAATTCCAAAATAAATTCTAAAAATTCCCATAAATTCAAATAAATTATAATAAATCCAAATAACCCTAAAAATGTCAAAATACTCTAATCACATGGCTAGGCTCTAGGGTAGGCAGTATCTACTAATCACTAGCACAACACCAAAATCACAAGTCATAAATTTAAATAGTTTAAAATTAATTAAAAAATTACCAAAAATCATAATATGAAATAAATATCAATAATTATAATTATAATTTCAAAATTTCAAAATTACCCTTATTTTAGAAAACTGGGTGTTACAAATGGTATCCTGGGCCACGGGACCGTTTCGGCCTAGGAGGAACTAGGATAATTGTGCTGGATGCTAGTACGAATAATTCAGAGACTTTCAACAAGGCTCGCTACTTGCTATGAAATGATTGTCGTCTAAACCAAGCTATAGTATATTATGGCTTGTCATGCTAGCAACCTCCACATACATACTTTTTAGCTAATGATATTTGGTTGACACAGAAGAACATGGTAAGCTTTATAATAAAGTGACATACTCTGCCGTGGGTAAGATGCAATGTAGTTTATTCTGTTATGCCCTATAAAAAGTATATATGAAATTGACTAGGATTGGCTAGAAAGGATACTAAATATATTGCACGCTTCACATAACTTCTATAACAAAAGAGATCGTAAGATTTCATTAGTTATCCACTAGTACACGACAATGTAATAACCCTCGTCTTCGTAGGTCTTGTGAACCAGAGAAGCACGCCGAATAATAAAAGGCGACACTTGAACATTTTGAAGCCTTGCTCGAGTATTAAGGCTTGCTCATAAATTTTGAAGATCCCGCTCTTTATTCGCTTGGATGTCTCAAATTCCAGGTGTTCAATGGAATTTGTTGTATAAAAGGATGTAAAGTATGGAACGAATATCTCATCCGAGTCAGTTTGTAAGCCATTACAGTAACCCTTGAATTCAAGTCTTATAAATGATGTTCATTATCAATAAAGCAAAATTTTATTTTGTGCAAGTGTTCAATTACTCTGTGGACTCTAGTTGTTATGGTGTTTAAGATAACTTTATGACCCTGTCTTTTGTGAGTGAAACTTAGGCTCGTACGACATCACACTCGTGGAATAATTATCGATTGCATGGAATCGGGGCGTGACATATTGGTATCGGAGCACGACTATATATATCCTTTAGCTTTCTGTCATGCATCTCGAACCCTTGATCTCGTGTCGATGAGATGAGTTGTTCCATAAAGTGAGTCCGTAATATTTTTTGAGACTAATGTGAGTTGTTTTCTTTTACTAGATGCGGCGATCGCGAAGAAATCGAGTACTTCGAGCGGCTCGAGTAGTTCGAGGAACAAATCTTCAGATTATCCAATAGATCGAATGCTGCACATGCTGGAGGTTGAACAAAGGCAGGTCGAGTTCCCACAGTGCCAGACCGAGAACCATCAACGACAAGTCAAGAACCAACAGTGACAAGCTAATGCATGCTAAGCCCAATTCGAAGCTCGATTCTGTTGGCCCATTGGTCTGGTTATACCGGATTTTGATAACCGACTGACAACTACATTTTAAAATACACAAATAATGTACGTGTACGGTACTGCTACTGAACGACTACAACCATGCTGCCACATTCAATCAGAGTCTTTGCCAACGATAATCGCATCACTGATCGAGACAACTTTTTTCCTACTTTGTTATATATATTTCAATTTGTTGAGTCTAAGAAAAATGTACGAATGAACGAGATTGGCACCTGGCTCAGCTACAAAAAGTCCACCTACCAAAATGCCTACCTAATCATTTATTTGATCAGTCTATCTGTTAAACCCCGTCCACTTATCAAATAGCCCACAAACCCATAAAAACCAAAGCCTATTCTTCATGATTCAAACTAGAACTAGGGCAATCGAACTCAGACTGAGTTCTGCCCGGACTCGGACCAAACTGGGTTTTTCCCTGCCCTAGTTCTTGAGGGATCAGGTCATCCTGAAGAACAAGCTCCAAACGTTTGAATTTTTGAACGTTGGACTACCGAACTCTGTTCGAGTTCTGTCCAAGAAAATACTATAAATAGAGTAGAATTCATGATTCTATTCATTCATCTCTTCTCTTCTCTAATCATTCAAGTATTTTCAAATAGCTCTTTTACTTTTAAATCAAAGCTTTACAACTCCTAGCGAAACCAGTGCCTGTTTTGATTCAATCTAGAAGTTTGGTCGATTTGTACAAAGGGCTTGAAAATATCTTAGTTTTTATTCTATTCTAGAAGGCGGTAAGTCATTCGGATAAAATGCTTGCAAGGTGAAGTAGTGCTCTTCAGATAATAATCATGTGTTGTAAGGAGCTGCAAGCGCTTCATATTCAAAGCTTGTGTTTCAGGAGATAGTGGTTGCAACATCGAGCTAGAGTACTCGAGACTTGACTAGTTCTCTCAGAGGAAAACCAATATGAACCTTGGTATTTGCGTTTGCTTCTTTGAATTATTTACATTACGTATTTATTTAAATACTACCTACTTCATATTAGAATGCTACTAACTTAAATATTTTTAGAGGTAATTTTTATTCTACTGCACACACGCACTCACTCTATTCACCCCCCTCTAGAGGTGCTCAATGGTCCTACAGTTTCGCAGCACAATTTAAGGTGCAACAGAATCAGCTTGATACACTATAGTAGATAGTCCAGACATTTGTGGCCAACAACAACTCTGCAACAACACATACTACAACTGAGCCTACGGCCTGTCCTATTGAAGTCGACCCGGAAGAGTCCAAGCCTCAACCTGCGCCATCTAGAAGTTACAGATTTGAGGTATCTAAATTCAAAAAAATGTGTCACACTTCCTTCAGCTGTACCAAGGATCCTTCACTGGCGATCGACTGGCTTGAAGAGTTGGAGGACGACTTCGAGCTTCTTGGCATTGAAGAGTCAAAGGAAGTTGCATGCGCTCAACGTCAACTCCGCTTGAACGTGTACGACTGGTAGGCTTTCCACAAGGCTTTTGAAGTTGAGTACCTTCCTCCACTAGTTTGCCAAGAGAAGCAAAATGAGTTCATGCAGCTAAAGCAAGGGAACATGACGGTGCATTAGTATACGGCAGAATTCAACAAATTAGCCAAATTTGCTACCATATTTTTGCCTACTATAGTGAGCCGAGCTCGATGCTTCGAAGTAGGTTTGTGGCCCTATATCTTTCCCATGTGACTGTTCTAGGACAGCAGATAATGGGCAAGTCTCTCAATCACACTCTCCGCCTAGAGCTCTAATATCCTCCAGCCATTGTCGGTGATGTGCATAATTTCAATCACAAGTGCCCTATTGTTGCAGGAGGCAACAATGAGTCAAAGCATCCTAAGAACAGGTACCAAAGCGATTATCATGGGCAAAACTTGGGACCCAGCTGCAACAAATGCAACCAGAACAGTCACTAAACTAGTATTTGCCAAGTTTTGGATGGTGGATGCTATATTTGTGGTCGTAAGGGCCACTACCGTACAGACTGCCCGACCAGAAGAACGAACCCAAACGCCCCTCAGCAACATCAACACGCCAAGATAATCGTAGTCAAGCACCTAGAGGTCCCCAAGCCGTGCCAAAGAATGGCCAGGACCGTCGTCCCAATGCCTAGGGACGCGTCTACACCATGACTTGGGAGGAGGCTTTCACCTCTGACACAATGGTGTTAGGTATATTACTTTTCAATAACATGTCTGCTCGTATACTATTCGATTCTGCTTCCACTCATAGTTTAATATTGGCAAATTTTGTCAAAGAACACAAATTTCCCATGACCCCGCTAAGTCTAAATCTTAGTATTCGTATACCGCCTGGGGTATAATTGCCTGCTCGTTTGGTCAGTAGAGCCGACCGTATTTGTAATGGAGGTAGGTAATTGTCTCTCGATGCGATAGTTCTTGACATCAGGGACTACGACATCATCTTTGGAATAGATTGGCTCGATACTTGCTCGACCACCATCGACTGTGCAAAAAAAAGTCGTATTCCGTCTACCTGGAGAGACTGAATTTTGCTACTTATTTAGTCAAGCGTCAATGACCTGCATGGTGATTTAAGCGGTATCTGCTCGGCAGATGCTGCATTTCGGCTGCGAAGGATACTTGGCGTCTATTCATGACACTCGACAGGATAGTACAAATGCGGATCAAACTGACATTGTGGCAGAATTCTCTAAAGTATTTCCATCCGAGCTACCCGCATGCCACCCGATCGAGAAATTGAGTTCACCATCGACACCTTTCCATATATTCGATAAATTTCTAAATCCCGTACAGAATGACCCCTGTAGAATTGAAGGAGCTCAAGGTCTAGTTGCAAATTTACTCGACCGGGGATTCATTCGACGTAGCATCTCTCCATGTGGAGTAGGGGTGAGTATTCAGTTTATTCGGTTCCAACCGAACTGAATAACCGAAAACCGAATTGGACCGAAACCGAATAAGCAAAACCGAAACCGAACCGAATTGGTCAATAACCGAACCGAACCGAATTAAATCGGTTCGGTTTTCGGTTTATTTGATTTTTGGGTTTATTTGTGTTTTTTTGTTAATATATATAATAACTAAATATACCTAGATATATTTATCATATACCTATAGTATATACCTATATATATTTAGTATATACCTATAATTAATACCTATATATAATTGAGTATTTTCAAAACCGAAACCGAACCGATTTTTTTAAAACCGAACCGAATCTCTTATTCGGTTCGGTTCGGTTTTCGGTTCAAAATCGAATAATGCCCACCCCTAATGTGGAGCACCAATTTTGTTTGTAAAGAAGAAAGATGGATCGATGTGCTTGTGCATTGATTATCAAAAGTTGAACAAGGCTACCATCCATAACAAATAACTATTATCCAAACTTAATGGCCTGTTTGATTAGCTGCAAGAGCCACAGTGTTCTCTAAGATAGACCTTCATCGGGGTAGCATCAGCTCAAGAGAAAGCCGACAACATGCCATAGTCTGCATTTCGGACGAGATATGGCCACTAGGAGTTTTTGGTATTGCTATTAGGCTAGACAAATGGCCCTACTGCCTTCATGGATAGAATAAATTGGATCATTCGATCGTTTCTTGACAAGTTCATCGTGGTCTTCATCGATGACATCCTCATATACTTGAAGAGTAAAGCGGAACATGCAGAGCACCGACGGACCATGCTACAGACCCTTCGAGACAACCGGTTATATATGAAGCTGAGCAAGTATAAATTATGGCTGAGTATTGTATCATTTCTTGGGCACATTATTTTTGCGAAAGGTATTTTAGTCGACCCGAAGAAAGTTGACACAGTTGTTGATTGGAAACAACTTGCATTAGCTAGTGACATTCGAGGCTTCTAATGAGAAGAATAACCTATACCTGAAGAAGATGCGAAGCTGATTTCAATAAGTAAGGCGTCCGCGGAGGATGAGGCCGAAATGCTGTGGGTGAAGGGTCGGCTACGCATTCCCGATGACACGAAGTTCAGAAAAAAGATAATGTTGGAGGCGCACTATATGAAATATTTCTTACATCCCGACAATACTAAGATGTATAAGGACCTCCGCACGACCTTTTGGTGGCACGACATGAAGAAAGATGTGTCACTCTTCGTGTCGTAATGCATAGCATGTTAGAAGGTGATAGTTGAGCACCAGAGGCCGGGCGGGGAGATTGTAAACTCCCTATCCCAATTATTATTTCTTCCATGGATAAAAAGCCATTGACCTTAACAAATGAATAAAAGAGTTATAGAAAACTAATTCATTGGTTTGTAAATAAATAGGAAATTAGATAAAGATAAAGGAATCTCTTAGTACAACTAAATCTAAGATTAAAAAAATGTAATAATCAATACAAAACCTAAACTTTATATATATATATATATATATATATATATATATATATATATATATATATATATATATATATATATATATATATATATATATATATATATATATATATATATATATATAATAAAAGATTTTATTCATAATCATAGAGTCCCAACTCAGGATACAAAATATTGCTAAACACCATGCATAAAGCTACGACAACTCTGCAGGTAAGGTGACCTTGTGTCAACATTTGCCTAAAGCTTCTGAATTTGCCGCTTCACTTCAAAATTTAGCTGCACATTGGAGAACACATAATTTTTGCACCGCCATTTATTTCTATTTTTCCACAAGACCCATCATACTGCTCCGACGACCAGTTGTTTTAGATGCAAGTTAGGTCTCGTCCACCATTTCTTGAATCTTTCCAGTAGATTAATAGGTCCTCCTCTTACTTCAAACATCAGCTGCATATACAACCAACCATAAGAAGCCATCTCTCCTCTCCCGAATATATGATCGACTGTCTCTTATGAGTGATCGAGGCAGCAGTTACACTTAGATGGCAATTGATAACCCATTTTCTCAACATTATCATCAGTTGGCAATTTGTTCTGCAGTATTTGCCAATGCAATATCGACCATTTGGCCGGGATACAAGAGCTCTATAGGTGAACATAATGAGACCGCTGTGTTGCTGGGTTTCTAGTGACCCTCTAAGCCGAGGTGATCATGAAGCAACCCGACGGAGAGGGTGTCCACATCCAGTCCCCATTTTGTAGGATAGGAGTAGCAATGTATTGTTTTACTCTATCCCTTCCTAATACGAGTCTTTTCCAAATAGATGATAATTTGGAGTTTGGAATGGCAACATTCAATTATCGAGTTCTGCAATATTTAGCTTTAATAAATCTGGCCCATTCTGTGCCTTCAGTTTCCACCAGAGTTTAGCAGTGAATGCATTCATGATCTCCTCAAGACTTCTGATGCCAAGACCCACTTCATCACATGGCTTCGCTACCTTATCCCAGCTGACCCAAGTATGCTTCTGTACGCCATCCTTGCTACCCCATAAGAACGTGAAAAATCGCTTCCAACTGAATGAGAACTATTTTAGCTGGATTACATACAGCTAACGTATAGATTAGGATGGATGTGAGCACTGATTTTATAAGATCTAATCTTCTTCCAGGAGACAATAGTTTCTGTTGCCATCCATCTATTCTTCGACGTACCTTGTCAATTAATTCGTCAAACATTGCCATATGTCTTTTTCCCACAGTCATCGGACATCCCAAGTATGAGAATGGTGGGTTAGCAACATTAAAACCCGTACTAGATTACAGTTCCTTTATCCAATCAATAGGGAATTCATTATACACATATATAGAAGACTCACCTGCGTTGATTTAGTAATGCCTGTGGTTCGTATTACGTATTTTGGAATACGTGTACGTATTTTATCTTGTATTGCATGATTCCTTGCTTAGTTTTCTTTATGGCTTGGTTATTCTTGGGTTGGTTCGGCTTGGCTCGGTTTGCTTTGGTTCATTATGAACCAAGTGTGAACCCCCTACCTACCACCATCCATAGTATTTATTACCCATTCTTCTTTCTCTCTCTTCTTCTTCTCCACCATTAACTCCTACACCTACCAAGAGAGTGAGGTATAGGAAAGTGCAACTTGCTTCATGGAGGAACTCTAATTTTTTTGTTCCATACTCTTCTTTACAGTATTCTAACACACTTTAGTACTTGGCATTTTTACTTTTCATGGCTAGATTCTTATAGATCTAAGTTTATTTTATTTTCGGAATTCTTGGATTTTGATCTATTTAATCTTGTTATTTTCGAGTTTTGATGGTTCTATTTTGTAGAGCATTTCATTCTGCCCCGTTTCGACCTAAGGAAGTCTGGATTTGGACTTAGGATGAAGAAATTATGAGCCTAGGAACCCGGAACTCCTTGGTTCTTCTTCTCGGACAAGTGGAGAAGAAGAACAGTGCAGGCCGCATGAACCCCCTTAGCCGCATGGCAGCACTTGACCGCATAAACATTCATACGACAAGTATTCCTTCCAGCCGCATGTAGTCCTTCTTACTTAACCGCATGACTGAGCTTCCCAGTCCAGCCGCATGAGAAGTTCATTCCCAGCCGCATAAAATTCCTTTATCCACTGGCCGTATGGGACTCGACTCGGTTCAGCCGCATAGCCCTTTGCTCTGCGGGCCGCATGAACCCGAGTCCATTCCAGCCGCATGAGAGCCCTTCCCCCGTGAGCCGCATGGCGTTGTTCCCCTTGTAACCGTATAGCGCCAATCTTCCTAGCCGCATGGAATGTTCGGGCTGAGCCGCATACGTCCCTCCCTTACCGCTGGCCGCATATGACTGATACCCTTCAAACCGCATAAGCCTTTCCCTTTTAGCCGCATGCGCCTGACCCTATTCAGTCGCATGGACTGTTCTCCTCCCAGCCGCATGAGATCATTCCTGGCCGCATATGCCTGAGCCGCATGTCTCTCCAATAGCCATGTGTACTATTATTTTATTATTATTTGCCCATGTTTTGTAACCCCCATATTGTATATTTTTACGTCCATTTTATATCCTTACGCCTTTGTCATGAACTTGATAATCACGAATTTACTTAATATATTTGGAAATGATAATTGAACATGACATGATAGTGGCCCGTCGTGGCACACTCCTGACAAGTACACCTGACTTGATATATCTTGATAAGCTGTTGCGACGGCTACCTGACATCACATGACCTGTATAAATAACCTGGACACCGCGGGTGATTGTGCTTGTGCAAATAATCCAGTCCTGTCTTGCATCATGTCTAGAAAGGGACTCCTGAGTACCACGGTTAAGAGTACCTACTGAAATGGACTAAGACTAATAACTAGATTAATACATTAGTCATAAAGAGATCTTCCAGCTACAGGCAATCCCGTTATCTGGGCGCGCCTGGGATCTGTAGCCTGCCGTCGAGTAGGACACATTTCCAGCACACTGTCATGTGTTGCACCCTTCAAGCTACCTAAGGGTACATGCATTTTCTGGACGATGTACCCACCTGAATTCAACCCCTAATTTTCGACCTGGGTAACCTGGATGGTCTGCAGGGCTTGTGGCTGTGGAATAATCTCATTGCATCTTGCTAGTAACTAGGCCTGTGATAACCCTAGTTAGTTAAAGTATCAAGCCGTACTCATTGCTTGGCCATGATTGATTGAATGGGGAATAACCTGTCTAGTCTTGATTCTGTACAAGATTGTTGCATGTTCTGATTTTCTTACATTATCTTGCTGATAAATGGGAGAAACCAAGTTCGGTTCAGACGAAGGGTTACAATCCCGGTCCTTGTTTGGTTTAAAGATTGTAACCTGGTTATCTGAATGGTTCCATGGTTATCTTGCCATATATCCTCGAGATGTTATTTTCTCCAGTTTACTTTATATTTTATCTTCTGTGCTAATTGCTGGTTTTAGTTCCTAAGTAAAGCCTCCTTTGTGGCACTTGCTCTTTCTGGATCTGGCCCAACTGGTTTTGTATGGCCAGATTTCGGAGCAGCTCCAGAGGATCTACCGACTCTCCAGCCCGATGGTGGCGACTAGACGTAACCAGGGCAACGAGTGGGTTTATTTTTGATCTCCCACTTTATTCTAAAAATATTCTTTTGAGGCGTTTAGCCGACGAGCACCTGTTTAGCTCGATTGCACTTACTTACTGTCTGCCTACGGGCTGTAACATGATTGACAGATCCTAGGGTTGATCATGTATGACTAAAACTCTTGCTAGTCCTAATATTTTGTAACGACTAGCTTCATGATCAACTGAATATGTAATGTTTGGGACGCCTTACTATTGTATATTTGGTGATCTAACATCTTGTAACCTTTACTTACTTGCTTGTGATTGAGACACTAGGCTTGTTCATGACCTTAAGAGACTGTTGGCTTGTAGTTAAACCCTCATGTATCTAGACAGCCGTGACCGTATAGCGAGATAGAATCCATTTCGTATATATAGCTGGTTATGTCCGCCCCCGCTTTCCAGTATTCTGGTTCTGGGGCGTGACATGGTTTAAGTGGTGGCCCATGCAGGTCTTGTAAATCAAGATATGTGAGGGTTTACCGAATAGATATCTCAATCCGTATTCGCCCTTGATCTCGGCTCGTATCTTTTGAATCCCTGGATTCTTGTCCTGATCATATGCTCGTATCGTTGATCTGTCCTGGTCCTTTCTTATTGTTCCCCATGTCGTCTTCTTCAGCGGCATCGTTCCTGGACCTGCCGGTCAGCAAGGCGGAGCACTTCTCGTGGATCAGCAGCAACCCGGGGATCAAGCCCAGCATTCTGGAGTAGCCTCCAGAGTCGTGCCTTCTAGCGGAGAGCCACCGGTCCAGCTAGTTCAGCCTGTCGAACCTGATGATGGCACTTTGGTGGGTCTTATCAGGTCATTAATAGCTTTCCAAGATCTTCGAAGAGATGTCTTGCACCAGACAGTGACAGATGCTTTGACCAGAGGAGGTCATCAGGGTAACAACGCGGCCAACAGCTTCAAGCGCTTGAACCCTCCATTCTTCGACGACAGTGAAGATGCTATCACCGCTGATGCTTGGCTTCAGGACACAGAGGTGATTCTAGAAGCAGCCAGGACTCCAGAGAATGAGAAGGTGGCCGTTGTGCGCCTGCAGCTATTGGATCTTACCCGCAGCTGGTGGGCGGCGCAGGCCGTTGGATTAGCAGCCCCCATTGCTTGGGCGGTATTTAGGAAGAGATTCCAGACCAAGTATTTTGATGCTGTAGCTCGGTACGACCTACAGATGAGGTTCACCAATCTGAAGCAGATGGACAGGACGGTTGACGGTTATGCGGTCGAGTTTTCCAGACTCAGTCAGTTTGCTCCCACTTTGGTGGCAACCGAGTATGATAGAGCCCAGCGGTTTCAGCAAGGGCTTCACCTGGAGATTCTATTGGCAGTTGAGCAGTTTGAGCATCAGACTTTTGATGCAGTCTTGAGAGCAGCTAGGAGGCATGAGTATACCTCCCAGAGGATTGTGGATAGGGCCGGAGGTCGGAAGAGATCCCACGGCCAGATGAATCAGTATTCAGCCCCAGCCCCGGCAGCCAGGGCTTTAACTATTGGAGCTCCGAGGCGGGTGGCCTCCGTGACGTCGGTTCAGCATTCAGCCCCGGCGTACCCTCAGCAGCAGCAGCAGAAGCAGAAGCAGAAGCAGTCTTCCGCAGTGGGATGTTCTCATTGTGGGAAGCCAGGTCATGTAGTAGCAGAGTGTCGCAGGGCACAGGGATTGTGTCTAGCTTGTGGAGCAACAGACCATAGGGTTGGATTCTGCCCGAATAGGGGTGGTTCATCATCGTCCAACCTTTCTAGCTCTTCGGTGAGAGGACCAGCTCCGGTCCAGCAGCAGCAGTATCCATTACCGAGGCCCTTGCCGCCTCAGTCCCAGGTATTCCAGCAGCAGAACCCCGACAGCATACTCAGGCCCAAGCCTTGAGTCAGAATAGGCAGCGAGGATTTCAGCAGAGGGGACCAACACCCCGAGGGCATGGTCAGGCTATGGTGATGACCGCAGAGGAAGGATTGGCACCAGGAGAGGTAGTGGCAGGTACTATTCTCGTCAACTCCTTTCCAGCTTCAGTTTTATTTGATTCTGGTGCATCACATTCTTTTATGTCTGCACGATTTGCGACACGGATAGGATTGGAACCCGAATCATTATCACTAAGGCTCAATATACTTACTGGTAACGGATTTGTGGGAGTCGATAGGGTGTTTTCCTCGTGTCGGATCGTAGTTAGCGGTAAGGAGTTTTCCGCAAGATTGATAGAATTCCTGATGGCCGATTATGATGTGGTCTTAGGGATGGATTGGTTAAGGAACCGGTATGCTAGAATAGACTGCCATATTGGTAGGGTTGTTTTTAGCATTCCAGGCGAGCCAGAGTTTTCCTTCTCCCGAGATAAAGTTGAGCCTTCTCCTCCAGTATTGCGGATGGCAGTAACAGCAGTGTAGTTGCCCCGGATAGTCGAAGAGTTTCCAGATGTTTTTCCAGAAGAGCTTCCAGGTATGCCGCCAAAACGGGAGATCGAGTTCACCATAGACTTGATTCTTGGGACGGCCCCAGTATCAGAGAGAGTCTACAGGATGGCGCCTTCAGAATTGGAGATTTTGTACAAGATGATTGAAGAACTTCGAGCCAAGGGATTCATTCGTGCTAGTGGATCGCCTTGGGGAGCCCCGATGCTTCTTGTGAAAAAGAAGGATGGTACGTCCAGGTTATGTGTTGATTATCGTACCTTGAACTCAGTGACAATCAAGAACAGATACCCTCTCCCGAGGATAGATGACTTGTTTGATCATCTCAAAGGGGCATCAGTATTCTCGAAGATCGACTTGCGTTCAGGATATCATCAGATCAGAGTCCGAGAGCAGGACATCCCGAAGATATCTTTTAGATCGAGGTATGGGCATTGGAAGTTCCTTGTTATGCCCTTTGGAGCAACCAGTGCGCCGACGGTATTCATGGATCTCATGACTCGCATCTTCATGCCTTACTTGGATCAGTTTGTGATTGTGTTCTTGGAAGACATCCTGGTCTACAGCATGAGCGAGACGGAGCATGAGCAGCATCTCCGTGTGGTCCTTCAGATTCTCAGGGAGCACCAATTGTATGCCAAGTTCAGTAAATATGAGTTCTGGCTCGATCGTATTTCGTACTTGGGTCACATCATCACCAGAGGAGGAGTAGAAGTGGATCCCCAGAAGATCGTGGCCATTGAGTCGTGGCCAGTGCCCAGCACCGTTGCAGAAGTTTGCAGTTTTCTTGGATTGGCCGGCTACTACCGACGGTTTTTTTCAGGCTTTGCTCGGATTTCAGCACCATTGACCCAGTTGACCCGCAAGGAGGTGCAGTTTGCTTTGACAGCAGAATGTCAAGATTCATTCGAGAAGTTGAAGCGAGGCTTGATGACGGCTCCCATTCTCACACTTCCAGATGGAACTGGAGGATTTTTAGTATATTGTGATGCTTCCGGCAGAGGCCTAGGACGTGTTCTGATACAACATGGGAAGGTAATAGCTTATGCGTCACGATAACTTCGTGATCATGAGAGGAATTACCCAACCCATGACTTGGAGCTGGCAGCAGTAGTGTTTGCACTTAAGTTGTGGAGGCACTACTTGTACGGAGATAGGGTAGAGATTTTTACTGACCACAAGAGCCTGAAGTATGTTTTCACCCAGAAGGATCTTAACATGCGTCAGAGGAGGTGGCTAGAGCTTCTTGTAGATTATGATGTCAACTTGCAGTATCATCCCGGGAAGGCCAACATCGTTGCGGATGCATTGAGCAGGAGAGCCGAAGTTTATTTCCTGACAGCGCAACCAGAGCTGTTAGCAGCTCTTCAGAAGATGGGTATCGAAGTTGTTCTCCCTACCAGTGTGGCATTGATGGCCGGCATGCAAGTTCAGTCCACCATAGTCGAGAGGATCCGGATGGCGCAGTCAACAGATTCTAAGCTTCAGCGACTCAGAGCAGAGTGTGAGGCAGGCCGACGACCCGAGTTATGCATTCATGAAGACGGTACACTTAGGCATGGTAAGCGTCTTTATATACCTAGTAGAGATATCAGACAGGAAATCATGGCAGAGGCTCACAGTTCTCAATATTCTATTCATCCAGGCGGTACGAAGATGTACCGTGATATCTGTCAGCACTTTTAGTAGAATGGCATGAAGAGGGAGATAGCCCGATTTGTCTCTCGTTGTTTAGTGTGCCAACAAGTTAAGGCTGAACATCAGAGGCCCGCTGGACTTCTTCAGCCTTTGCCGATTCCAGAATGGAAGTGGGAACATGTGACCATGGATTTTGTGTCTGGATTACCTAGGTCTCCAACGGGTCGAGATGCTATTTGGGTTATAGTTGACAGGCTCACGAAGGTAGCTCACTTTCTCCCATTCAGAGTTGGTCAGTCGACAGCTCAGTTAGCAGAGATGTACCTTAGGCAGATTGTCAGGTTGCACGGAGTGCCAGTCAGTATCACCTCGGACCGAGATTCAAGATTTACATCGCACTTTTGGCGTAGCCTGCAAGAGAGTTTGGGGACTCGCCTCCAGTTCAGCTCAGCGTATCACCCACAGACAGATGGTCAGTCAGAATGCACGATCCAGACTCATGAAGATCTGTTGAGATCATGTACACTTGACTTCGGTGGTTCGTAGGAAGATCACCTGCACCTGGTGGAGTTCTTATACAACAACAGTTTCCAGGCCAGCATCCAGATGGCACCATTCGAGACACTGTATGGGAGGAAGTACAGATCTCCGCTAGCATGGGACGATGTTGGAGAGAGGCAGATGCTCGGTCCAGAAATGATTGCCTATACAGTTGAAGTAGTCAGAAAAGTCAGGATCATCTTCAAGTTGCCCAAGATCGCCAGCGCCATTGGGCCGATTCTCATCGGCGCCCTCTCGAGTTTTCTGTCGATGACCATGTATTCATGAGGATTTCGCCTAACCGTGGCGTCATTCGTTTCGGCGTACGGGGAAAGCTTAGTCCTAGGTACATAGGACCGTTCTATATTCTGGAGCGAGTAGGAGATGTAACCTATCGTCTCGCTCTTCCGTTATCGCTAAGCGACGTGCATGACGTGTTCCATGTATCCCAATTACGACGGTATATTCCGGACCCGAGCCACATCTTGGATCATTCGGAATTGGTTGTTGGTACTAACCTTTCGTATGAGGAGAGGTCCGTGTGTATATTGGACCGAAGAGAGAAGACACTCAAGAACAAGACTATCAAGTCAGTCCGAGTTGATTGGGGTCATCACTCTTTGGGTGAGTCAACGTGGGAGCGTGAGGACGATATCTGATCGCGATATGTGTAACGCCCCAGTCCCAAAATACGTAGGACTAAGAACGTAAACATGCCAGCTGTATTCATACGAAGTATACTCCAATATATGGAAGCCTCGTATAAATACATAAGCTGTAAAATACAGTAGAACCATAACTAATCTCATCCACACAGAAAGAAATGAATAAAAGATCATATAATGAGAATAAATTTGTCTTGATACAATATGTTGGGCGGAGACAAATCCACTACCAACAAAATAAAAAAAAGTACATAGAAAATGAAATGAGTGGCGAGCGAAGCGAAGACGATCCAAATGCAATCATCCTCGAGAAATAGCAATGAACACGGCTAGAGCGAAAGCACCTTCGAAAGACAATAGCACACACCTGGCAAGACAACCAGGTCCTGAGAGGGACGTAACAAGACACATAATAGCATGCCATATAAACTGAATAAATATTGCTCAATAAATAAGTAAATCGAATTATAATATGGTCCAATACGCACCTACTGAACGAGCGTACCATCCCCCCAACCAAACAAGGACAGGAGATGGTAAACTAATTCACGGTAACGTATCTTCCCATGCTATGAATCCAATATGGTATTCGGACCCCAACAAGGTTCAATACCTTCTCATCGAAGTAGTAAGTCATACCTACAACCAAACAAGGACAAGATGTGACGAACTAATCCGCGACAAGTTATTGTTCCAAGCCACGGTCAGATACAAGTACCCAAACCAAAAGTACTCGTACCTAACGGATAGGGTAGCCTACCGTTCTAAGTGAAATGTTGTTAAGAATAATCCTTCCTACGCATGGGCCCTGGCTAAATAGGATCGGCATAGTCCCCTCTTGGGCACCAGAGGCCCCAGCAGGAAGAGCATGGGTCATCAACCCCGTATCTCCAGCGGAGAGTCCGGGTCACAAGGGAAGTGCATCGAAGCCCATACGCTAAGGAATTGTCCTCTCCGCCCAATGCCTACTATGTTGTATCCACAACATAAACCACTATAACCGCTAAGTCAAACTAACATGCAACCTCTATTAGCGGTTATTCCTATCGCACGGCTTGTACGTACTGGTGGCCAGCCAATCACGCACTTCCGTGTTCTATATGCGACACACAACTTCGTGCTTACAACGTGTCAAGGCCAATGAATGCAACACACAAGGTGGTCCCTTATATCTAGGTTTAATTTGTAAGAAAATAATATACAGCAGGAAACTGAACAGTAAATTCTAACAGTTATGCTATGTATCACAGTTTATTTTGCATAAAGAAAATAATGAACATGCATAAAATATGAGCTAAAATAATTAAACAGCAAATGGCAAGGTGTCTTGCCTGATAGTACGCCTGGTGTGCTGCAATGATCAAGGTGGCACGACTGCGACTTTGGTGCAACAATTATGCAAGGTGACCTCTGATGGTGGTACAGACAGTTCCATTGGGTCCAGAAGGGTCAAGTTAGTTAGGGTGGACATAAAGTGGGCTCGAAATGGGCGAAGGAATAGGAAAAATAGGGCTAATCGCGAAAGTGGAAGATAATCGAAGAGGAATCTAGAGTAACAATATATATACGGTTTGTAGAAAGCTATTTATAATCCAAATATATATATTGTTATTTGAAATAGTTTTTAAGTAATCCTTGAATATATATTAAAACCATTTTAAGGAAACCAAATTTTTGTCAAAAATAAAATTTGTAGGAAAAAGGCTACAGATAAAGTACCATAAAAAGGATAATATAATTATGCCTTGAAATCAAATTTTTAGTGTACGTATAAGGTCAACCCTTAATAATATATTTTATTACGAAATAGTTTAGAAATTTTAATATCAATAATATAGTAATAAAAGAATAATACCGCTGACTAATTATATAAAAATCTGCACACATATTATATTTTACAATAGAAAATATCTACAAGATATAGTACTAGTGCTATGTTATTGTATATATGCTTTGCATTAATAAGTAGATACAAGTAAAAGAGAATGAAATAAATAGCTAACATTAATATTAATACCTATAATAATAATAATAATAATAATAATAATAATAATAATAATAATAATAATAATAATAATAATAATAATAATAATAATAATAATAATAATAAGAAAACACCAGTATTAATCAGAACAAAAAAAAATAACAACGAACAAATAAAAAATAAAAAAATAACCAAAAAAGAAAGGGCAACGGTCTCTGCTGCTGTTCCCAAAATTGGGGAAGGGAGAGAGAATAGAGGTCGGGGGAAGGGAAAGAATGTCGGGGGAGAGAGAGAGTGGAGACTGGAAGAAGAGCGCGGAGGAGAGAGAGGAGATCAGGAGAAGCGAAGAAATCGGGGTTCCTGTCGTGGCGAGAGAGGAAGAGAGAAAGAGGGCTCGGTGAGAAATCGAGGGAGAGAGGAGCGGTGCTCGGGAGGCGACCGGGAGAGGAGAGGGTGGCGCCGGCGGATGCGGGAGAGCGGAGGCAGCGGATGGCAGTGGAGAAGGAGGCGAGCGCGGGGGAGGAAGAAGTCGGAGGAGGCGGCTAGGGCTTGTCAACCTGGCGGAGGCGGCTAGGGCTTGGCCGGAGGGGACGGCGCCCACGGTGGAGGTGGAGGCACTCGCGTGAGGAGGTGGCGGTTGCCTTGGGAACTCAGGGCGGTGGCCGACGCTGGACGCGGTGGTTCGCCGGGAGAGAAGGTGGAGGCGGCGGCACTGGAACCGAAGTAGCCAGGGGAT
Source organism: Iris pallida (assembly GCA_029216955.1). Lineage (NCBI taxonomy): Eukaryota > Viridiplantae > Streptophyta > Magnoliopsida > Asparagales > Iridaceae > Iris > Iris pallida. The sequence goes on along the minus strand of JANAVB010029141.1, from coordinate 15,110 downwards.
GGTACAGGCGAGTGGGCTGCTCGTACAGATGCTGGCGGAGGTCGAGGACAGGGGCGGCGGACTGCTCCGGCGCGACGGTCAGGGTTCGTGGGGAGGCGCTACGGGTGGTCAGAGAAGTTCGTGGGGTGCTCCGCCGGGAGGAGGAGATCCGACGAGCGGTGCCTTGTCGGAGAGGGCACGGTGGCGGATCGACGGCGCACAACTCAGCGAGGTGAGGTTTAGGGTCTGGTTTTATTTTTCTCTCTTTTTCCTATGTGTTGGCGATGGGCTGTGCGGTTATGACGATGGTGAGGATGGTTGTTGGTGAGGTTGCTGGAGTTGGGTCGATGGTAGGGTGGTTGGCCGGAGTTGGCCGGGGTGTCGATGACGGTGGTGGTGGCGATGGTGATGGTCTTGGCGGTGGTGGAGTTGTCCACTGGTCGGTTGTCGGGTGGTCGAGGCAGTGGGTCTGGCGGTGATGGAGTTGGAGGGGTTTGGTGACGGTTGTGGGATGTCGACGGGGCTGCTGGGTCGGGCTTGGTTGTGGCAGTGATTGCGGGAGGAGCGTCGAGGGAGGTCGTGGAGGAGACGGGCTGGGTGTTGGTCGAAGGTGGGGGAATTGGTGGAGACGGCCAAGGCCGAGGAGGCAGCTTGACTACGGCTAGGGTTAGGGTTAGGATTGCTAGAGTAGGAATTGGGGTTTGGATGAATCGTGTCGGAGTTGTCGACACGGAAAAGAGAAATTATAAATGTAAAAATATGGAATAAGAATTTGGATGGACACAGACACGAGGCACACCTATTTGTGATGGAATAATTTGTGGGGACAATTTGATGGATGATAAAATAAATTGGAGGAGTACCTGCCTATTTATAGGATATGGGAATTCCCAATTTGGATAGGATTAGGAGAATTTAAAACCCAAGTAGATAAATCATCTATTTAATTTAAAAGCAATCAAATCTAATCTAAATCCAAATCCAAATCCAAATCTAATTTAAATCAAATTAAAATCTTTGTTTTAAAATCAAATCAATAAATCAAATTTCAATTATTTAACTTTTTAAATAAATACATAGATTCAAATCAAGATTTAAATCTCCACAATACATTCAAAATATATTTTCCAAAAATACTATAAATAATAATTTCGAAAATACTTTATTATTTAAAAATAAACTTTAATAAAATATTTAGGAAATAAATATTTTTGCACGAAGAATATTAGTTATTATCAATAACTGCAAAAAAAAAAATCAATAGACTTTTTATAGCAAAATAATAATTTTATATAATATTTTGAAAGTGTAATAAAATAGAAAAAATTGTTTTTCGAAAATATGTACGCTCGCACATATTCGCACTCGTCGAGCAAAAATAAAATTTCGTGCGCGACGTAAAATACGACTACGCGATGTACAATACAAAATTTTAAATCCGTACAAATATTAATAAAATAAAAAAAATAATTAGTAGAAATTTAGGGGTTTTACATCCTACCCAACTTAAAAGAATTTCGTCCTCGAAATTAAGAATTAGTAGGGGGGTGAGAGGACACAAGGGGAAAGAAGGCACAATGGTAGATAGAAGGGTTTAAAGAAGTTTACATGGTCGTAGTCTAGGTTGAGGATATGATTAAGAGACGATTGTAATCACTTCTTAAATTCAAGTGATTAGAAAGTCAATATTGTGAATTTAGGGTCGAGGGAAAGGACGAGTAGTTAGGGCAAAGATATAGGCACATTGAGTGTTAATGGTCACAAGAGATAGGATAACTAGGGGAACTTCAAGTACAGCACATTCGTCGTTCTTACACAGGTGAAGGCGAAAGCAATCTAGAGTTCGAAGGAGGGATATTATCGAGTACGAATACGTGATTCAAAGACGATCGAAAAAAATTTCAAAGGAATTGTCAAGACGGTCGTGGATGGGATTGTAAGGGCAAAGTTTAATTATGTCCCCATCCACGTAGATTGATATATGAAAAAGGCGAACCAAAGTGCACTCGGTTGATCAGACCATCATGCACCGGTTCTGATTAGACAATATGTTAGTGAGCGGCCGCTCAATAGCATAAGTCATGAACAAACTCGATAAATGGATGAGTTCGCAAAACTAGATTATAGTTGCAACATTAGTCAAAGTGGTAAAAACATAGACACGAGAGATTTAGATTAAAAGAAGGTAGAATGATTCTAAGTCATACAGTTGTCCTATAGTCTTTTTGTCCAAGTCCTTGGTTGGCTAGACGGTTTAGGTTCTCTAGATTCTAGGATCTAAATAAGCTTGCTAATATAGGTCATTAGGTCAAAGGGGTTGCTAGTTCATAAGGTATTCTACCCAACTTAAAGAATTTAACTAATGGGTTTTGGGACAACTAACTAGTAGGGTCAATCTCTAGCAAGCACGAGGAGAAGATAAGAATAGGGATGGAAGGAAGCAAGCAAGATGCAATTGATGAGTCAAACGGTAGATAAAATCAAGGAAGAGGTCAAGTATGTGGATGAGATCCTAAACTTCTAATCCTATTCGCAGGCTTGCTTGGTACGGTAAAGTAACCAAACAATTTATCTTGGCCTGCATGGGCCACCATAAAAACATGTAACGCCCCAGTCCCAAAATACGTAGGACTAAGAACGTAGACATGCCAGCTGTATTCATACGAAGTATACTCCAATATATGGAAGCCTCGTATAAATACATAAGCTGTAAAATGCAGTAGAACCATAACTAATCTCATCCACACAGAAAGAAATGAATAAAAGATCATATAATGAGAATAAATTTGTCTTGATACAATATGTTGGGCGGAGACAAATCCACTACCAACAAAATAAAGAAAAGTACATAGAAAATGAAATGAGTGGCGAGCAAAGCAAAGACGATCCAAATGCAATCATCCTCGAGAAATAGCAATGAACACGGCTAGAGCGAAAGCACCTGCGAAAGACAATAGCACACACCTGGCAAGACAACCAGGTCCTCAGAGGGACGTAACAAGACACATAATAGCATGCCATATAAACTGAATAAATATTGCTCAATAAATAAGTAAATTGAATTAAAATATGGTCCAATACGCACCTACTGAACGAGCGTACCATCCCCCCAACCAAACAAGAACATGAGATGGTAAACTAATTTACGGTAACGTATCTTCCCATGCTATGAATCCAGTATGGTATCCGGACCCCAACAAGGTTCAATACCTTCTCATCGAAGTAGTAAGTCACACCTACAACCAAACAAGGACAAGATGTGACGAACTAATCCGCGACAAGTTATTGTTCCAAGCCACGGTCAGATACAAGTACCCAAACCAAAAGTACTCGTACCTAACGGATAGGGTAGCCTACCGTTCTAAGTGAAATGTTGTTAAGAACAATCCTTCCTACGCATGGGCCCTGGCTAAATAGGATCGGCATAGTCCCCTCTTGGGCACCAGAGGCCCCGGCAGGAAGAGCATGGGTCATCAATCCCGTATCTTCAGCGGAGAGTCCGGGTCACAAGGGAAGTGCATCGAAGCCCATACGCTAAGGAATTGTCCTCCCCGCCCAATGTCTACTATGTTGTATCCACAACATAAACCACTATAACCGCTAAGTCAAACTAACATGCAACCTCTATTAGCGGTTATTCCTATCGCACGGCTTGTACGTACTGGTGGCCAGCCAATTACGCACTTCCGTGTTCTACATACGACACACAACTTCGTGCTTACAACGTGTCAAGGCCAATGAATGCAACACACAAGGTGGTCCCTTATATCTAGGTTAAATTTGTAAGAAAATAATACACAGCAGGAAACTGAACAGTAAATTCTAACAGTTATGCTATGTATCACAGTTTATTTTGCATAAAGAAAATAATGAACATGCATGAAATATGAGCTAAAATAATTAAACAGCGAATGGCAAGGTGTCTTGCCTGGTAGTACGCCTGGTGTGCTGCAATGATCAAGGTGGCATGATTGCGACTTCGGTGCAACAACTATGCAAGATGACCTTTGATGGTGGTACAGACAGTTCCATTGGGTCCAGAAGGGTCAAGTTAGTTAGGATGGACATAAAGTGGGCTCGAAATAGGCGAAGGAATAGGAATAATAGGGCTAATCGCGAAAGTGGAAGATAATCGAAGAGGAATCTAGAGTAACAATATATATATGGTTTGTAGAAAGCTATTTATAATCCAAATATATATATATATTGTTATTTGAAATAGTTTTTAAGTAATCCTTGAATATATATTAAAACCATTTTAAGGAAAACCAAATTTTTGTCAAAAATAAAATTTGTAGGAAAAAGGCTACAGATAAAGTACCATAAAAAGGATAATATAATTATGCCTTGAAATCAAATTTTTAGTGTACGTATAAGGTCAACCCTTAATAATATATTTTATTACAAAATAGTTTAGAAATTTTAATATCAATAATATAGTAATAAAAGAATAATACCGCTGACTAATTATATAAAAATCTGCACACATATTATATTTTACAATAGAAAATATCTACAAGATATAGTACTATTGCTATGTTATTGTATATATGCTTTGCATTAATAAGTAGATACAAGTAAAAGAGAATGAAATAAATAGCTAACATTAATATTAATACCTATAATAATAATAATAATAATAATAATAATAATAATAATAATAATAATGATAATAATAATAATAAAAGTAATAATAATGATAATAATAATAATAATAATAATAATAATAATAATAATAATAATAATAATAAGAAAACACCAGTATTAATCAGAACAAAAAAAAATAACAACGAACAAATAAAAAAAACAACCAAAAAAGGAAGGGCAGCGGTCTCTGCTGCTGTTCCCAAAATTGGAGAAGGGAGAGAGAATAGAGGTCGGGGAAAGGGGAAGAATGTTGAGGAGAGAGAGAGCGGAGACTGGAAGAAGAGAGCGGAGGAGAGAGAGGAGATCAAAATAAGCGGAGAAATTGGGGTTCCTGTCGTGGCGAAAGAGGAAGAGAGAAAGAGGGCTCGGTGAGAAATCGAGGGAGAGAGGAGCGGTGCTCGGGAGGCGACCGGGAGAGGAGAGGGTGGCGCCGGCGGATGCGGGAGAGCGGAGGCGGCGGATGGCAGTGGAGAAGGAGGCGAGCGCGGGAGAGAAAGAAGTCGGAGGAGGCGGCTAGGGCTTGTCGACCTGGCGGAGGCGGCTAGGGCTTGGCCGGAGGGGACGGCGCCCGCGGTAGAGGCGGAGGCACTCACGTGAGGAGGCGGCGGTTGCCTTGGGAACTCAGGACGGTGGCCGACGCTGGACGCGGTGGTTCCCCGGGAGAGAAGGTGGAGGCGGCGGCGCTGGAACCGAGGTAGCCAGGTGATGGTACAGGCGAGTGGGCTGCTCGTACAGACGCTGGCGGAGGTCGAGGACAGGGGCGGCGGACTGCTCCAGCGCGGCGGTCAGGGTTCGTGGGGAGGCGCTGCGGGTAGTCAGAGAAGTTCGTGGGGTGCTCCGCCGGACAGAGGAGATCCGGCGAGCGATGCCTTGTCGGAGAGGGCACGATGGCGGATCGACGGCGCACAACTTGGCGAGGTGAGGTTTAGGGTCTGGTTTTATTTTTCTCTTTTTTTCCTATGTGTTGGCGATGGGCTGTGCGGTTATGACGATGGTGAGGATGGTTGTTGGTGAGGTTGCTGGAGTTGGGTCGATGGTAGGGTGGTTGGCCGGAGTTGGCCGGGGCGTCGATGACGGTGGTGGTGTCGATGGTGATGGTCTTGGCGGTGGTGGAGTTATCCACTGGTCGGTTGTCGGGTGGTCGAGGCAGTGGGTCTGGCGGTGATGGAGTTGGAGGGGTTTGGTGACGGTTGTGGGATGTCGACGGGGCTGCTGGGTCGGGCTTGGTTGTGGCAGTGATTGCGGGAGGAGCGTCGAGGGAGGTCGTGGAGGAGACGGGTTGGGTGTTGGTCGAAGGTGGGGGAATTGGTGGAGAAGGCCAAGGCCGAGGAGGCAGCTTGACTACGGCTAGGGTTAGGGTTAGGATTGCTAGAGTAGAAATTGGATTTTGGATGAATCGTGTCGGAGTTGTCGACACGGAAAAGAGAAATTATAAATATAAAAATATGGAATAAGAATTTGGATGGACACAGACACGAGGCACACCTATTTGTGATGGAATAATTTGTGGGGACAATTTGATGGATGATAAAATAAATTGGAGGATTACCTGCCTATTTATAGGATATGGGAATTCCCAATTTGGATAGGATTAGGAGAATTTAAAACCCAAGTAGATAAATCATCTATTTAATTTAAAAGCAATCAAATCTAATCTAAATCCAAATCCAAATCCAAATCTAATTTAAATCAAATTAAAATCTTGGTTTTAAAATCAAATCAATAACTCAAATTTCAATTATTTAACTTTTTAAATAAATACATAGATTCAAATCAAGATTTAAATCTCCACAATACATTCAAAATATATTTTCCAAAAATACTATAAATAATAATTTTGAAAATACTTTATTATTTAAAAATAAACTTTAATAAAATATTTAGGAAATAAATATTTTTGCACGAAGAATATTAGTTATTATCAATAACTGCAAAAAAATAATAATAGACTTTTTATAGCAAAATAATAATTTTATATAATATTTTGAAAGTGTAATAAAATAGAAAAAAATTGTTTTTCTAAAATATATACGCTCGCACATATTCGCACTCGTCGAGCAAAAATAAAATTTCGTGCGCGACGTAAAATATGACTACGCGACGTGCAATACAAAATTTTAAATCCGTACAAATATTAATAAAATAAAAAAAATAATTAGTAGAAATTTAGGTGTTTTACAATATCCCGACCTGTTTGACTCGTGAGGTATAATGTCTTCCTTATGCCTCATGCCTTCGATTCCTTGCTTGAATGAGTAATTGCCTGCCTAGTTATAGGTTGCTTGTGATTAATATAGCTTTTTCTCGCCTCTCTAGCCTCTTAATTAAATTCCGAAGACGGAATTCTTTTAAGGTGGGTAGAGTTGTAATGCCTGTGGTTCGTATTACGTATTTTGGAATACGTGTACGTATTTTATCTTGTATTGCATGATTCCTTGCTTAGTTTTCTTCATGGCTTGGTTATTCTTGGGTTGGTTCGGCTTGGCTCGGTTTGCTTTGTTTCATTATGAACCAAGGGTGAACCCCCTACCTACCACCACCCATAGTATTTATTACCCATTCTTCTTTCTCTCTCTTCATTAATCTCTTCTTCTTCTCCACCATTAACTCCTGTACCTACCAAGAGAGTGAGGTCTAGGCAAGTACAACTTGCTTCATAGAGGAACTCTAATTTTATTGTTCCATACTCTTCTTTACAGCATTCTAACACACTTTAGTACTTGGCTTTTTTACTTTTTATGGCTAGATTCTTGTAGATCTAAGTTTATTTTATTTTCAGAATTCTTGGGTTTTGATCTATTTAATCTTGTTATTTCCGAGTTTTGATGGTTCTATGTTGTAGAGCATTTCATTCTGCCCCGTTTTAACCTAAGGAAGTCTGGATTTGGACTTGGGATGAAGAAATTATGAGCCTCGGAACCCTGAACTCCTTGGTTCTTCTTCTCGGACAAGTGGAGAAGAAGAACAGTGCGGGCCGCATGAACCCCCTTAGCCGCATGGCAGCACTTGACCGCATGAACATTCATGCGGTAAGTATTCCTTCCAGCCGCATGTAGTCCTTCTTACTTAACCGCATGACTGAGCTTCCCAGTCCAGCCGCATGACAAGTTTATTCCCAGCCACATAAAATTCCTTTATCCACTGACCGCATGGGACACGACTCAGTTTATCCGCATAGCCCTTTGCTCTGCGGGCCGCAAGAACCCAAGTCCATTCCAGCCGCATGAGAGTCCTTCTCCCATGAGCCGCATGGCGTTGTTCCTCTTGTAACCGTATAGCGCCAATCTTCCTAGCCGTATGGAATGTTTGGGCTGAGCCGCATACGCCCCTCCCTTACCGCTGGCCGCATATGACTGATACCCTTCAAACTGCATAAGTCTTTCCCTTTTAGCCGCATGCACCTGACCCTATTCAGCCGCATGGACTGTTCTTCTCCCAGCCGTATGAGATCATTTCTGGCCGCATATGCCTGAGCCGCATGGCTCTCCAATAGCCCTGTGTACTATTATTTTATTATTATTTGCCCATGTCTTGTAACCCCCCATATTGTATATTTTTACGTCCATTTTATATCCTTACGCCTTTGTCATGAACTTGATAATCACGAATTTACTTAATATGTTTGGAAATAATAATTGAACATGACATGATAGTGGCCCATCGTGGCGCACTCCTGACAAGTACACCTGACATGATATATTTTGATAAGCTGTTACGACGGCTACCTGATATGACATGACCTATATAAATAACCTAGACAACGTGGACGATTGTGCTTGTACAAATAATCCAGTCGTCTTGCATCATGTCTAGGAAGGGACTCCTGAGTACCACGGTCAGGAGTACCTACTGAAATGGACTAAGGCTAATAACTAGATTAATACATTAGTCATATAGAGATCTCCCAGCTACAGACAATCCCGTTACCTGGGCGCGCCTGGGATCTGTAGCCTGCCGTCGGGTAGGGCACATTTCCAGCACACTGTCATGTGTTGCACCCTTCAAGCTACCTAAGGGTACATACATTTCCTGGACGATGTACCCACCTGAATTCAACCCCTAATTTTCGACCTGGGTAACCTGGATGGTCTGCAGGGCTTGTGGCTGTAGAATAATCTCATTGCATCTTGCTAGTAACTAGGCCTGTGATAACCCTAGTTAATTAAAGTATCAAGCCGTACTCATTGTTTGGCCGTGATTGATTGAATGGGGAATAACCTGTCTAGTCTTGATTCTGTACAAGATTGTTGCATGTTCTGATTTTCTTACATTATCTTGCTGATAAATGGGAGAAACCAAGTTCGATTCAGACGAAGGGTTACAATTCCGGTCCTTGTTTGGTTTAAAGATTGTAACCTGGTTATCTGAATGGTTCCATGGTTATCTTGCCATATATCCTCGAGATGTTATTTTCTCCAGTTTACTTTATATTTTATCTTCTGTGCTAATTGCTGGTTTTAGTTCCTAAGTGAAGCCTCCTTTGTGGCACTTGCTCTTTCTGGGATCTGATCCAGCTGGTTTTGTATGGCCAGATTTTGGAGCAGCTCCAGAGGATCTATCGACTTTCCAGCCCGATGGTGGCGACTAGACGTAACCAGGGCAACGAGTGGATTTATTTTTTATCTTCCACTTTATTGTAAAAATATTCTTTTGAGGCGTTTAACCGACGAGCACCTGTTTAGCTCGATTGCACTTACTTACTGTCTGCCTACGGGCTGTAACATGATTGACAGATCCTAGGGTTGATCATGTATGACTAAAACTCTTACTAGTCCTAACATTTTGTAACGACTAGCTTCATGATCAACTGAATATGTAATGTTTGGGACGCCTTACTATTGTATATTTGGTGATCTAACATCTTGTAACCTTTACTTACTTGCTTGTGATTGAGACACTAGGCTTGTTCATAACCTTAAGAGACTGTTGGCTTGTAGTTAAACCCTCATGTATCTAGACAGCCGTGACCGTATAGCGAGATGGAATCCATTTCGTATACGTAGCTGGCTATGTCCGTCCCCGCTCTCTAGTATTCTGGTTCTGGGGCGTGACAGATTTTTTGTCCGGAAGCTCTTTCTTAGCGTCTTAGCACGCCATGCAATATCTTTACTGATCACATGACCCCAATAGAGAAGAGCAGTATATCATCTGCATATGCAAGATGAGTCACTGGAGGGTAGCCAATTGGGGAATAGTAATGTGAAAATGAAGCATGCTCGATCATCTTATTAAGATTCCTAGAGAGAACTTCTGTGGCAATCACAAAAAGCGCTGGCGAAAGAGGATCACCTTGTCTCACCCCCCTTAAAGTTTGGAAGAACCCTGACTTCTCTCCGTTGATGATTGTTGAGTACCATATGTTTTTAATGAGCTTGAAGATCATACTGATCAATTTTTCACTAAACCCAAACTTATGCATCACTTTCATAAGAAAACTCCAATCTAACCGATCATAAGCTTTTGTCATGTCAAGCTTTATAGAAATATTTCTCCCTCTACGCTTATAGTTCATCATGCTCAACATCTCTTGAACAAGAAGGATGTTATCTACTATTTATCTACCCCTAATAAATCCACTTTGCTCAGGGGATATCAACTTTGGAAGAATGGGAGCAAGCCTCCTTGTCAACAACTTGGAAATAAGTTTGTTCATGACTGTGCATAGACTAATAGGTCTAGAGTCTGACATGTGAGATGGATTGTTGTTCTTAGGTATAAGAACCAAGGCCGTGCTAGTAATAGCTTTAGGTAGATCAAATCCATCGATAAATAATGTGACAACTTCCAATACATCATCAGCAACAATTGCCCAACAGTATGAGAAAAATAGAGTAGTAAAGCCATCTGTACCTCCTACACTATTGTTTTCCAAGCGTTGAAGTGTTTGAAACAATTCCTCCTTCGTTGGGGCTGCATTGAGATCAATATTATCATACTCCAAGAGCAACTGCAGAACCGAATATAGGAATTCATCATCTTGTATAATCTGGGAACTCTGATATTGTGATTAGAAGTATGTATTAGCCACATTCTGGATGTCTTTCTGCTCAGATTAATACATCATCTCCTACAATGTGATGTATAAGAAGTTTTCTTTGCTTGCTATTAACACACTCATGAAAGTAAGCTGTGTTTCTATCCCCTTCTAGATCCCATCGAAGCCTCGCTTTTTGTTTCTAAAATGAGTCTTCATACTGCACTCTTTGTTTGAGAATAGCAGTTGCATTTTCTAAATTAGCTCTATTAATATGAGACCTATCAACTTCAAACATCAACTCAGCTGCTAGCACGTTGTCCTCTGCCACTTTAACCTATTGGAAGATTGTGCCAAATGGACTATGGCTCCATGTTGATAGTGCTTTCCTACACTCAGCTAGTCGCATGCAAACTCTCACCAAACTATTAGAGTGATTGACTGAATGCCATGTTGAATTCCCCAAAGGCAAGAACTCTTCATGTTTTGTCCAGAATGCCAAAAACCTAAAGCATTTCTTACCGCTACTGGGATGAGCTAAAAGCTTAATCAACAATGAAGCATGATCCGATTCAGATCGATTTATGTGTTCAACCACTGAAAGAGGAGCTAATTTCCACCACTCTTGATCAAACAATATTTTATCGAGTCGAGAACCTTGTCTATCTCCTTCTTTAGATCTGAACCAAGTATAGCACTGCCAGTATAAGGTAATTCCAAGACTCCCGCTGACAATTGGAAGTTAAGGAAGTCTTGCATCGAAGCATGACTTGGTGCAAGGCTACCAATCTTCTCTTCTGATCGTGTCACTGCATTGAAGTCTTCCCTAATAGCCCAAGGCAATTGAAAGTTGTTTCTGATGAACAGTAGTCTCTCCCAGAGTTCCCTTCTACCTTCCTTTTTATTATGCCCATGAACGAATGAAACCATGACGTCCAAAGGCAGATGGTCATTTTTAAAGGCAACATTAATCGCTTGATCGAAGGAGTCTAGCAGATCAATTGTGCACCCTGACTTCGCCATAATCCAGATGTTCCCCTTCTCATTTGACAAAGCTTTGTCAAATCCTAGTTTGAGTTAATATGTCAGCGACTGATCCTTGGAAACTTTGGGGTTGTCTTCTTCTGAGCAACTGATCCTAGTTTTAAGAGTCACCTTCTGAGCAACAGATCCTAATTTTTAAAGGCAACTGATCCTAGTTTTAAGAGTCACCTTCTGAGCAACTCCCCTAACATTCTATGACAAAATATTAAACCTTAGGGGGGTTGGGGTGTTTAGCTGCTGGGTTGGCCGTAGCCGAACGTGTGCGACGATCTATTGGCAATGGGGTTGTCTTCTTCTTCCTGGATTTGGGAGGCAAGCTAACCTGTTCTTTATCCGCCAAGTCTGCCAGCTTGACTTATGTGCAGGTATTTCCCTTTCCTCCTGATCTTCAAACCCTTCTCCTGGAATTCAGTTATTTACCATTCAGTGATAAATTGAACTTAAATATTCTATGTAGATAATATTAATCGGATAAAAATACAAATAAAGAAATACTATATAAATATAAACCCTAATATAACCAAATTATATATAATGATAGCCCTCCTAAGTATAGATATATATGAATAAATAAATAATATGCATGAATCATAATTTGCAATAGAATATTACCCATATGAAAATGCTCGAGGAAACCCATGACATCATTTATAACGAGGCATGTATGCAACATACAGAAGCCTATCATCTGCTTTTTTTTTTCCTCTTAAGCCCTTCCTATGACCTCCCGAACTCTTCAAGCTACATATATTAACACCCTTCTCTCTGCATCTTCCATCTCGACCCAACACTTCTCCTTCAACAACCTTTCTCCGTCGACACCTTCAAAACCCATCTCCTTAGCCGATCATGTAACGCCCCAGTTCCGAAATACGGGGACGTACACGGCCAGCTACACCGTATAAGGTACGAATACGCTATACGGTGATGATGGCTGTCCAGTCTGGTTGGGTATCCTAGCATGCAATCAATCTATGTCCTAAATCCGATCTCATATCCACAGGCAAATCACAATGAATCAACATCAAGAGAGATAATCATATGAAAAGCAGGGAATACTCATATGAAAATCAGGAATCTACAATACAGAATAATAATGTAGACAAGTATACCTTCCCACAGTTCCTAGCATGGTCGGGAACTGAAGCACACCCTCCAAGTCAAGTCTGGAAGATCCACCGGGTCGGTCTCAGATAATCTGGAAACAATCCAGGGTTGGTCAGGCCAACCACAGCAAGTACCAGAAAGGAAGGCTCAAGGACGGGCAAAGAAAACCAGCAGGATAAAATATGACAAGAATAACATCTAAAAACAGTAAATAAAGGTAAGGGATCGTGCGGTACCAACGCACGATAACAATCCACAAGTATAGTGAAGCTAACACAATCACAATCTCCCTAGCATCCACTAACACCTACATTGCCAGCTGGAAATCAATATCAGCTGGCTAACAGGCAACAAGCCAAACGACACAGAAGGACAAGCGGCCACACAATGCCTACGGCTTGCTATTATTAGCTAACTAGGGTTATCACAGGCCTAATTACTAACAAGATACAATGAGACTTCAAAGTCCAGCTCCTGCTTGCTACTACCCGAATAGCCCCAGCAAAAGAAAAAGATAGATATAGCAGGCACACTGCAGTAAGATACATGTGCCCTAAAGAAGTGCCACACTCGACGGAGGGCTAGGAATGCGCTCATCTCGACGGATAGCAACAATCCCTAGTATATATATAGATACATAGGGCCGGGGCCAGACAAGCAACAGGTCACTGGGAAGTCCCCATGAACTATATGATTAATCTAGTTATTAGCCTAGTCAGTTTCATTATGGATCCCTGACCGTGGTACTCAGGGATCCATGTCCTAGACATGATGCAAGACAAGACTGGACTGGTGGCTTATACAAGCACAATCAAGAGAAATCAACCACGGTGTTAAGACGGGGTCATGCCTAGCAAGTCAGGACTGGCTGTCGCAACAGCGGTCAAGAGTAAACATGTCATGTCAAGAGTACTAGTCAGGAGTGCGCCACCACGGGCCACTATCAAGAATCAAGAGTATACATGCCAGGTTTACTGTCAAGTCCAGAGTGCTAGTCAGGAGTGCACCTCCACGGGCCACTAATCAAGAATCAAGACAGGTCCAGGTCATCGTGTAATACCAGGAACAAGGTCAAACCTATCAGTCACAAGAAGTCACATGCCCAAATCGTGACATGGATATCAAGTCGGGTACAAGATCAGAATCTCTACCATAATAGTCTCTCAAGTACACATGGGAACCTACAGCTCAAATCATCAAGTCGATCCATCCACCTTATCAAACTATCAGGAGTCTCCTAGCTACGATGGAAATCAATATCATGTCAGGGAGGTCAATAACCAAATATCCAAGCTAATCACTATAAGCAATGCTAGGCCCTCTGGTTCACAAGAATCCTCCAAGTCAATAATCACAAGCCACTAGAAAACGAGCCCGTCTAACTACCAAGACATAGCAATCAAACCAGGTTTTCCCCAACTACCGGAATACACAAAGGTACCAGGTTTTAGGCGTTTGGGAAGTCGAGTAAAAATTATATAATAATACCCTCGATATTCTCCTCGTTCCACGAAATATTCGAAAATCACCAAAACCCAAGAATCCACATAGATCCACCAAGTCAATATCCCAAGATCGTACTCTCCATAATACTCAATCCTCAGTCATATCCACAAGTCATAACTCCCAATACATAGGACAGCTGTCAGCTCTATCTGACAGACTAGGACAACCCCTAAGATGAAGGGTCAGGGGACAAGAGTCTGGTAATAAATGCCGCCGAAAGTGGCAAGGATTACTTGGACCGCTCTGGAGCAAATCCACAACCCTTAAACCAAACAAGGACCAGGGTTGCAGACCGTCTCCCGAGTGGAACCGCTCTCCTTACGCTATCCGACGGACAAGACAGATCAGGAACTAGGCGACTAATCTAGTATGGAGTCTACCTAGTAGGCAATGGGATCAGGTATACTATACCAAGATGAACATGCATGAATCCCGTCCAGCAACCAAAGGAATGGTTCTGCCTAGTCCTTCGAACCAAATTCCCGATCGAGAATTTTGGAAGAATCCGGCAGAGTCTCCTCTGTATTCTGGATGGGAGCACCCTACGAATAGGGGCTAAAACCACTCGGCGCAATCCGCCGTAGAATCGCAGAATCGTAGGCTGAGAACACTAAGTCTCAGCTACCAACAGCACTATGATGCGTACTGGGAACAAGTCGATAGCCGAGAACACTAAGTCTCGGCCTCCAGTAGCACTACGATGCGTACTGGAAAATCAATCGAACCCGAGACCACTAAGTCCCGGCCTCCAGCAGCGCTACAATGCGTACTGGGCGCCAAACCAATATGCATAATAATAAAATAACCGCCTCGCAGGGCGTATCACAGCACATGCTCGTAATTCTAACCCAAG
>JANAVB010029140.1:35000-112985 GCA_029216955.1 Iris pallida | reverse complement strand
AGGGCCGACCCCCTTTATACAAGCCACAGTACACATGGCGACCCCTTTGCATATATATACATATTATATATATGTTTTAAAACTAAACCTAAACCCTAATCAATCCGAATCTCTTCCTCCACCTTCTTCCTCCTCTTTCCTCCATCATCCTCCCTCTCCTAGGCGTGCGTGCCCAACCTCGCTGGAGCGACAGCAGTCCCGCCTTCCGGTCGTCACGACGACAACACAATAACATTTTCAACGACAGGTATCCAACTTCTCTATTAAATTTTTCCTTCATTCTAATCCGATTTTAGATCCGTAAATTCCTGTAGAAAGCCCACGAAACCCTCTTCGAGATCCCCTAGGTGGATTTCGACAGGGCCATCCAACTTGCCCAAAAAATCGAGACGAAGTTGGAAAAAACTATTTTTTGGAATATTAAAAACTATTTTAAAACACCAACTTGGCGGCCACTTTTCTTCTGTATAGGATATTGTAGAAACTAATTGAAGACAGTCAAAGTCAACATAACGAGATGTAACGCACCTTCGGATTCACCTTTCATCTAGTATGTAGAAAGTTACACGTTGTTAAAGTTTCACGAAAAATTGTAAATTCTGTTTTCAAAAATTAGAAAAAACACCCGATACGGCGTGCGCCCCGACAAATCGGACGACGTAGTCGCACACTATACACATCGAAAGACGTGTATGGATGTTGTCGACGTGTGGGAACTGACGGGACCCGATTTTGCTGCATATGTGCGACGAAATCTGTGCGTATCTGTCGAGATACTCCCGTATCGACCCATTGCAAATTAAGTCACAACTTCGTGTACACTCATTAAATTGTGACAAAACTTACGCCATTGGACTCAAAATATTTTTTTGGTCCTGTGAGCCAAGTTTGGTTCAATTCTGAGAAGGTTGATCGGGACGCCATTTTAGCGGGCCCACAATCCCACTCAACGGGCGATTTTGTGCACGGCCCACCAAAATCCAAAATTGGACATACTTGGGTTCGTCTCATCAAAACAAATCTGTAGACATATAGTTTGACGACTTTAGAGACCGTAGATATTGGCACGTATTTCGGTACAAAGCGGGTCCAACGGCGGACATCGTTTTGATCCAAAATTACAATTTTGCCCCTGTTAAAGAATTTAACTTTTGGACAGGCGTTTCCTAGGCATATCTTTTATTCCAAACTCATTCGTTATGTTTGTTGCAGCATCCGGAGTCATCTGCGGGATTTGACTTTTCTTGCTTCGTTTATTTGTCTGTTCGAGCTACTGGATTATTCTCTTTACACATAACCTCAGGCAAGATACCTTGCCATTATACTGTTTATATTTAGTTTTTATTTTATTATATATCACTATTCATTTATTTCCAGTTCTTACAGTTCTTGATTTACTGTCTGCTCAGTGATATTAGATGTACTTTGCTATTATCCTTTGATTGCATATGGACTTAGAGTTAAGAGACTACCGTTTGTAGTGTATTACATATACCTTGACATAGTTGTACCACGAGGATGTGTGAGATGAGTAGCATGTAGAGGTCCTTGTATGTTGGCTGATCACCCGTGCTCATGCGTTAGGTCTAACTGTCAATAGTTGTATATTAGAAGACTTGACGGTTAGTAGTGTTACATGGTCATGGATGCGACATGATAGGTACATTGGGTGGGGAGAATATTTCCTTGTCGTATGGGCTTCGATTGCACTTCCCTTGTAACCCAAAAGCTCGCTGGAGATACGGGTATGTTTAGCCCCTCGGGTTTACCACTGTCGTTTTTGAACGTCATGCGCTTAGGTCACTGGTGCCCAAGTGGAGACTATACCATATCCCATTTACAGTCAGGGCTCATGCGACGAAAGGTTTGTTCTTAACTGCATGTTCACTTTAGTATGGTTAGAGAACATTATTATTGTCTTGTCACTTACTTTTGTTTGTGGCATATTTATATTCAGTATTTATATGGCATGTTTATTGTATCTTGTTACGTCCCTCTGAGGACCTGGTTATCTCTCCAGGTATGTACTTCTGTGATAGTTACAGGTGTTCTAGTCAAGGCCATGATCTTCTCCATCCTTTCGAAGATGATTGCACTTGGCTAGTCTTGTTATTTCATCTATTCCTTCTTGTACCTTTTATTTGAGATAGTTGGTAGTGGACTTTGTCTCCGCCCAACGTATTGTACAAAGACTTATTACAGTTGGTTATATAATTTTTTTATTCATTATTTGTGGATGAGATTAGATTACTCATGGGTTTACTGCATTTTACAGCTTATGTATACATACGAGTTTCCATATATTAGAGTATACTTCGTGTGTATGCAGCTGGCATGGATACGTACCTAGTCCTAAGTATTTTGGGGACAGGGGCGTTACATGTTTTTGTGGTGGCCCATGCAGGTCGAGTTTGTCACTTCGGTTACGTTATTATACCGATGTGAGCCTGCAACATAGGATTAGTATCTAGGAATCTCATCCATACAGCTTGACCTCTTCCCTTGGCTTTAAATTTTGAACTCTCGATCGACCTCCTTGAATTGCATCTTGCTTGATTCCTTTCTACCGTTGATTCTTATTTTTCGTACTTAGTGTCAACTAGGAAGATGACTACACTAGTATATGCTCATTGGTCAAACACATGGCTAGAATGGTTATATTGGCAATTGGAATACATTTAAGACTCTAATTGAGTTAAAAAGTTTTTTTTAAAAGAAAGTATGATTTAATGATTAGTAATTTGTAAAGTAGGATAATACCAAGGAAGGTTTTAATCTTGAGATTTCTAAATAGTAAACATCATAGGATTGATACTGCAGGAAGGAGAAAAAAATATAGCTAGAATCTTTATACCCTTGATTTAAGAAATTGATTGGCTTTTTGAGATTTGATATTTATGATTTATTGGGTTATAGCTATACATCTTTGAACAAGTATAAAATTGATTTGCTTTTCGAGTTGTGATATTTATAAGTTTTGGGTGATAGATATACATCTTTGAACAAATATAAAATTTATTTGATTTTTGAGTTTTGATGTTTATGATTTATTGTATTATAGTTATACACCTTTGAACAGTTATAAATTTGGTCTGAAAATGATCTTAGATTTCAAATGTGGTTGTAGAAATTATTTAAATTTGTGTCGTACAACTTTCGATTTTCGTGTTTAGTAAATTTTGAGTTTTAAGTGGAAGTAATGATGGTGAATTTTGATTTAAAATATTTGAAAGTTATGAAAACAATTTTTGAAATTTTTTTGTTTTCTTTATTTTAAATTGTGTCCTATGATTGAGGATTTACAAATCTATTTAAATTTTTGTTTTTTTTAAATTGTGAATTTGGATATCAAATTTCATAAAAAAAATGATTTTATGACTGATAAGATTATTTAAAAATTTAGTTTAATGTTGGATTGCTAATATCACAAATTTTTAAAATAAAATAAAAATATATTAATGATGTGATAAGGTTGTTTTGATTGATCAAATAAAGTTACCATTTAAAAGTTGTGATTTTGTTGGAATGACTTAGTATGAATAGAAATTATATTTTATGAGTGCATTAAAATATTGAGCAAAAATTTTGAGATTGCTTTGTATGTGCTAGAAATTTTTATCGGAGGAGCTATTAATTTCTGTAGAGTTTTAAAGTTATGATTGATTATGGATATTTTATATATAGATTCATGATTTATGAACTCTTGAGTTTGAAAGTTGAATGGAAAATGTAAATTTTGAAAAAGTCAGTAGTAACATGATAAAAAAAATTTGCTTTAAGATTTATGATAGTGATTTAAATTTTTTATGATAAATTTGAACGGCTTAGAGTGAATACAAATTTTGGTGGTTTATTTTTGAAAGTTTATTCTGGAACCTTTGGAGGAAGCTTGAGTTAAAATTTTAATGGTAGGCCATCAAAATAGCTCTAATAAGATAGATGTACTCCACACTAATTGCCATGTCACTCATGACCATGATAGTAGTATATACACCAGTATTGTTAGTCATCTACCCAGCTATGTGACTGTGTTTCCACCTTGACTTACTCGACCTTCCTTCAATTCTAGATCTTTTAATTGCGACCTTCTAACCCATTTGCAATTTGAATAATGAGTTAATGGTTCCTTAACTGTATTCATCTAGGAGACTATCTTATCTCCGGAGTTGTGTTCCTAAATTATTTTTACTGGATTCTTTAATTAATTTTATTTTATGCTTTAACTTGATCTTCTTTATTTTTGTGCATTAATTATCACCTCGTGAACTCCCACTTTCTATTTTTGATCTTCTGGCGTTCCCTACCGTGACTTGTATATTTGGAGTACAACACTAAACTTTTTCTCTCAATAAATTTCATATGTAAGACCTAGATAAGCCCACCTTCATGTAGATATATCATGTCCCACCAAAACCCATCTTCTTGTACTCTATTTCTTGATATGACCTTATGGTCAAAATGGCCAAACTATAATCTTTACCATGATACCGATATATTTTTCGACCACGGATAGGGATTCAACCTCGGCTCAATTCTTTCGACCCGGTATGTGATTTGTTCTACTTAATTCCTTAAATGCTTAAATTTGTGCTTTATCTTGATTGCTTGACCCATTGTCCCATCACACTACTAGTTTAACTTTTGTAAGTTGGGTAGAATACCTCATGGCCCAACAAAACCTTTGTCCTTGTGACCCATGTTGATAAGTTTGCTCAGACTATAATTTCAGAGGACCTTAACTTATCTAGACAACCAAACCATAAGTGAAAAAAACTAAGACAACTGTAAAGGCCCACACTTCGGGCAATACTTGATTTTAAAAGATCTTGGACTATTTAAAATTTCCTTCATCAGTACCCTCCCTTGCTCATATTTTGGCTATCTCATGCTGCTAATGTAGCTTCAGTTTTGCAAGCTTATTTCGTTATCGAGCTTGATCATGACATATTTTATTGGGTGCACCCACTAAAATATTATCTAATCAGAACTGGTGCATGATGGTCTGATCAATGTATTGCACTTTGGTTCTCTTATCACATATTATTCTACGTAGATGAAGACATAGTAAATTTGCCTTAGAGTCTCATCTGCGACAGCCTTGGCAATTCTCTTTTGAATTATTTTTGCCGCCTATGAACCCCGCAATTCGTACTCAATATATAACACCGTCTATGAAACCTTTGTTGTTCTTGTCTTTTACTTATTTTGGAAAGACAAGGCACTGTACTTGCTAGATAGACTCAAGGTATCATCTTTGGTTGCCCAGTCGGTTAATTATACACAAATGTAGATAGCCACCGACCGACTCATGTTACTGTATCCTCGCCTTTAACTACTCCTCGTTCCTTAACCCTAGAATTGTTATCGTGTCCTCCCAATTATTCTTGAGCACTCGAGAATGATTCTAATCGTTCACTTAAATCTAACTCTCAACCCAGATGATTAGTATTCAGTTTTCTCTCAAGGAACCATATCTCCCAAACGTCTAATCATTCTCTTTGATCTACTAAATTTCTCACTATTTTTATTCGGGTTATCAAATTTTGTCACCTTCATTAGCAACCCTTATTCAATTCCATAACCATAACATACTTTTGTATATATCAACTCCACAATTTTCTATTGCATGGTGGTGTTGAACGTCGTTTTATCGCCTCCTCCAAAATTTAATTATATTTTGGTATTGACAAACTCTTTCTATCCCTCTGTGAGACTCGTCTCACAGTATCGGTATTTATATACGGATACGTATTTTGTAGTGTATTTTATATTTTCTTGGTTTTCGTAATGCTTTAAAAAAAATTCTAACTTATAGATTTTCTCTTTGACCGGCATACCGCCAGTATATCGGAGTATATCGACGGCATACCGTCCAGACAGATTTTCCACATTTTAGATATTTTCGATTTTAGATATTTTCATGAATAGTATTTTCGATATTTTTGTGAATAGTATTTTGGATATTTTGATGAATAGTGTTTAGATATTTTCGTGAATAGTGTAGATGCGCCCTATTAACCATTAGATATTTGGTTTTGTTTCGATGGTTAGGATTGACTTAGATTTTGACATGGATCACGATCCAACTGCTAAGATTAATTCCTTCTTCTATATATACCATTTCACTTTCTCTCTCCTCTCTCTTTTCATTATCTTCACTCTCTCTTAATTTCTTCTTCCCTTCTCTCCCCTTTGGAGCTTGCCAAGAGCTTGGCCTTGAGGCCTTGGGTGTGGTTTCTAACCCCCCTAGGAGGAGGAGTAGAAGATTAGGCTTGGAGCTTAACCTAGGCAAGTACATCTTGCCAAATCCATGAACCATATTGTTTTGTTGTAATTTTTATTTTCCTTGGTATTAAATGCTTAGAATTTTTCCTAAACTCATTTTGTTAAATATGTTTTCCTTATGATTCTCGTATATATGCACGTTTCCAAAATTTGTTTAAGCAATGTTTTGATTTTCTGCTAAAACCTAATATGGACTTAGTAGAAAACTTGGTATCAAGAGTGATATTAGTGTTACCATCATGGATCTTGGTCACATATATATATATGAGGCCCTCACATAGTTTGTGTATCATAGATTTTGAGTTTGGTGGCAATCGGAACCCGTTTCTGTACCCCGAAAATCTATTTTTGGGAGTATTTTGAGGTATTAATCTATCAAATCTTTGAATTTTTGAAATATAATAGTTCCATGTTGTAGGAAATTCAATTCTATGCAATTTTGACTTTTGAAAATCGGAATTTCGATTTAAAATGAAGTTTTTATGGCCGAAACAAGTTTTGGCAAAAATCTGGATTTTGTTGCTGTTTGGAAAAATGGTATACCGCCGGTAACCGGTGTATACCGCTGGTATGCCGATTTTTGCACCAGAAACTTTCTGTCTTTAGGCCGGTATACCGCCGGTATGCGGCAGTATACCGCCGGTATGTCGTTTTATGCTGTTTTAGTCTGTTTTTTGCCCCTTTTTTGCCCGTTTTTGTCCGTTTTTGATATTTTCTTCGATTGTAATGATTTCTTAACATGATTAGATGATCTTGCATAGTTAGAGAATGATTGTGCAACCTATATACACTTGACACTAGCACATGTTCAATTATTTTTCTATGAAATATACTTAGCTTTAATTATTCTTTCCCACATGCCATGATATTTCTTTGATAGATTTTTTCTTACAAGCTATGATAATTATTGCCATGCTTTCTTTGTCTACTAGATAGTGACCCGTCGTGATGCACTCTTGTACATGTCTTTCTTTGTTTACATGATAGTGGCCTGTCATGGCGCACTCTTGATTCCAGTACATGTCTTGTTCCTTGATAGTGGCTTGTCATAGCGCACTCCTGGCTTCTTGTCTATTATATTTTCTTGCTGTGGCTTGTTATGGTGCACATTTTCGTTATTGTCCAGTCTCGCATGTCTCATGTCTAGGATGGATTCTGCGGAATGCCACACCCGGAATCCAACAAGAAAATATTAAGGACTAAACAACTAGCTTGATTACTTAGATCATTAAGAATTTTCCAGTTACCTGTTGCTCCTTTGGTCTTGGCATTATATATATATGAGCTATCTGTCATGATGAGCACTCTTTCAGCACACCGTCGAGTGGGGCACCTCTTTAGGACACATGTATCTTACTTCAGTGTGTCTGCTATACTTCTTTTTTTTGGCTTGGACCATTCAGGTAGTAGCAGGCAGGTGCTAGACTTGGAATTCTCAAACTTGTATTTGTTAGTAATTAGGATTTTGACAACCCTAGTTAGCAAATGTATAAAGCCGTACTCATTGCTTGGCCGTGACTATTGTATGGAGTCCAGTCTAGTCTAGTTTGTCTAGGCAGTGTCCGAATTTGTTTATTTTCAGTACATTTTTGTTTATGCTTTAATTTTGCTGATAAATGATTAGATACTAAAGTTCTGTTCAGGAGAAGGGTTACAACCCCGGTCCTTGTTTGGTTTACGGGTTGTAACTTGGGTTCCTGATTAGTTCCTAAGTCATCTTATCATTTGTCGTTCTATATAGACCTAACATGCTCCAGTTATCTTACATGCTCACATGTTTCAGTTATCTTACATGCTCACATATCCCAGTTATCTTACATGCTTCCCAGTTATCTTACATGCTCACATGCTCCAGTTATCTTACATGCTCATATGTCCCAGTTATCTTACATGCTCACATGCTCCAGTTACCTAACATGCTCACATGTCCCGGCTACTTAACATGCTCATATGTCTAGTTTATCTTTCATATTCACATGCTTCCTTTTCTTTATATGTACACAGTTTACATTACGTCACATATCATTTACTTTATGCTACATGTTGCTTTACTTATTATCCTTCTATTCTCGGGATAAGTGCATTGGTAGTGCACGAGTCTCGATTAGTAATTACTTATCTCTCTCTCTATCTATTGCTATGATTTGCATGCTGGTTTTAGTTCATAGTTTGGCTTCCTTTGTGGTACTTACTATTGGGGGTCTGACCCCACTGGTTTTGTTTGGCCAGATCTGATAGAGGAGCCCGAAGGATCTTCCGTACCTTCCACTCGTTGGTGATTACCCAGAGCACCAGAGTACCTTAGTGGGTTTTCTATTTCATTCTCCCACTAGTTATGTATATTATTCTTTTGTGGCGTTTAGCCTCCGAGCACGTGTTTAGCTCGTGTTTTGGACTTGACATTTAGCCTACGGGCCAGAACATGATTTGCGTATTCTAGACTATAGCTAGAGCTTATCATGTATGACTATTACTCTTGCTAGTCTTCACTCTGTATTACTAGTTTCATGATCATTGATATATGATAGTTTGGGACGCTTTACTATTTTATATTCTAGTTGATCTTACTTCTTGTACATTGTTTACTGCCTGTGATTAAGATACCTAGGATTGCTTGACCTAGGATCGACTGTTGGCTTGTAGTAGTAACCTCCATCTATACAGCTTATACGTTATTTCGGAGTACTGGAGTACTTTGGTATACGTAGCTGGCATGGTCCGTCCCTACTTGCCAGTATTCTGGTTCTGGGGCGTGACATAGGTTTTACTGGTGGCCCATACAGGTCTGATTTATCAGATATGTGGGGGTTACTGATGTTTAGATATCTCAGTCACAATTCTTCTTTATTGATATCCTTCATGTTATTCTATATCTCTGATCCTTTGACCTGATATCTGCTTTGATCGTTGATCTTTCATGTTATCTCGATTTAATCCTTGTGTCCTTTAACTTTCAAGGGCACGGTTCTTAATCCTTTCGATCATCTTGTTTGGGTTTTGCCGATGGCAGTCAGCAATCTTCTATTAGGCCAGTTATGGAGGATCAGTCTCAGCATTCAGAGGCAGAGCTCAGAGGTGACCCGAGGGCAGAGGTGTCAGTTCAGCCGGATCAGCCAGCAGGGTCAGTCCTGCCAGAGTCCAGCTTCACCGGCTACCCCTGCAGTCCAGCAGTATATGGCTCTGGTACTGATTCAACAGCAGCAGGTCAGAGCAGCAGTTTCGAGATGTGGGCAGGCAGAGTTTAGTATGTTAGAGCAGGTTTTGGCCGAGGGTGGTCATGTTGTAGGTATTGTCCTATTCTGCTTCCATTCTTATTTATCTATTGGGTTACACATATTTGGCGAGTTTTTTGTCTCACTCTTTTGTCTTCGTATTTTGAGATACATGATATTTATCACATGTCTCGACTACGAAGTTATGTCCTGGGTAGAGTCATGTCTTGGATTAAGTCATTGGTACCGGCTTATTTTGAGAATTGACTTTTATCTAAGTTGTGGAGTCAGCGTAGGCCTGCTCCTACTCAACTGACTCAGGAGACATATTTATTCATATGCCTCCAACCCTTCTTGATTATGGTTGTGTTATTGCTTACGCATTTACTTATATTCCTGTTGTCTTTATCTTCCAATATGCCATGCTTTGTTTTGATTGATATGATTTTTCAGCTCTTTGGTTTGGTTTTCATGCTTGACTAGATTTAGGAAATTTCGAGGACGGAATTTATTTTTAAGTTGTAGAGAGTTGTGAGACTCGTCTCACAGTATCGGTATTTATATACGGATACGTATTTTGTAGTGTATTTTGTATTTTCTTGGTTTTCGTAATGCTTTAAAAAATTTCCTAACTTATAGATTTTCTCTTTGGCCGGCATACCGCCAGTACACCGGAGTATACCGACGGCATACCGTCCAGACAGATTTTTCACATTTTAGATATTTTCGATTTTAGATATTTTTATGAATAGTGTTTCCGATATTTTTGTGAATAGTATTTTGGATATTTTGATGAATAGTATTTAGATATTTTCGTGAATAGTGTAGATGCACCCTATTACCCATTGGATATTTGGTTTTGTTTCGATGGCTAGGATTGACTTAGATTTTGACATGGATCATGATCCAACGGCTAAGATTAATTCCTTCTTCTATATATACGATTTCACTTTCTCTCTCCTCTCTCTATTCATTCTCTTCACTCTCTCTTTATTTCTTCTTCCCTTCTCTCCCCTTTGGAGCTTGCCAAGAGCTTGGCCTTGAGGCCTTGGGTGTGGTGTCTAACCCCCCTAGGAGGAGGAGTAGAAGATTAGGCTTGGAGCTTAACCTAGGCAAGTACATCTTGCCAAATCTATGAACCATATTGTTTTGTTGTAATTTTTATTTTCCTTGGTATTAAATGCTCAGAATTTTTCCCAAACTCATTTCGTTAAATATGTTTTCCTTATGATTCTCGTATATATGCTTGTTTCCAAAATTTGTTTAAGCAAGGTTTTGATTTTCTATTAAAACCCAATATGGACTTAGTAGAAAACTTGGTATCAAGAGTGATACTAGTGTTACCATCATGGATCTTGGTCACATATACATATATGAGGCCCTCACATAGTTTGTGTATCATAGATTTTGAGTTTGGTGGCAATCGAAATCCGTTTTAGTGCCCCGAAAACCTATTTTTGGGAGTATTTTGAGGTATTGATCTATAAAATCTTTGAATTTTTGAAATCTAATAGTTCCATGTTGTAGGAAATTCAATTCTATACAATTTTGACTTTTGAAAATTTAAATTTCGATTTAAAACGAAGTTTTTATGGCCGAAACAAGTTTTGTCAAAAATCTGGATTTTGTTGCTGTTTGGAAAAATGGTATAAAGCCGATATGTCGGTGTATACCGCCGGTATGCCGATTTTTGCACCAGAAACTTTCTGTCTTTAGGCCGGTATACCGCCGGTATGCCGCAGTATACCGTCGGTATGCCGTTTTATGCTGTTTTAGTCTGTTTTGTCCGTTTCTGCCCGTTTTTGTCTGTTTTTGTCCGTTTTTGATATATTCTTCGATTATAATGATTTCTTAACATGATTAGATGATCTTGCATAGTTAGAGAATGATTGTGCACCCTATATACACTTGACACTAGCACATGTTCAATCATTTTTCTATGAAATGTACTTAGCTTTAATTATTCTTTCCCACATGCCATGATATGTCTTTGATAGATTCTTTCTTACAAGCTATTATTGCCATGCTTTCTTTGTCTACTAGACAATGACCCGTCGTGGTGCACTCTTGTACATGTCTTTCTTTGCTTACATGATAGTGGCCTGTCATGGTGCACTCTTGATTCCAGTACATGTCTTGCTCCTTGATAGTGGCTCGTCTTAGCGCACTCCTGGCTTCTTGTCTATTATATTTTTCTTATTGTGGCTTGTTATGGTGCACATTCTCGTTATTGTCCAGTCTCGTATGTCTCATGTCTAGGATGGATTCTGCGGAATGCCACACCCGGAATCCAACAAGAAAATGTTAAGGACTAAACAACTAGCTTGATTACTTAGATCATTGAGAATTTTCCAGTTACCTGTTGCCCCTCTGGTCTTGGCATTATATATATATCCTTGGGATTTGGAGCTATCTGTCATGATTAGCACTCTTCCAGCACACCGTCGAATGGGGCACCTCTTTAGGACACATGTATCTTACTACAATGTGTCTGCTATAATTCTTTTCTTTTTGGCTTGGACCATTCTGGTAGTAGCAGGCAGGTGCTGGACTTGGAATTTTCAAACTTGCATTTGTTAGTAATTAGGATTGTGACAACCCTAGTTAGCTAATGTATAAAGCCGTACTCATTGCTTGGCCGTAACTATTGTATGGAGTCCAGTCTACTCTAGTTTGTCTAGGCAGTATCCGAATTTATTTTATTTTCAGTACATCTTTGTTTATGCTTTACTTTTGCCGATAAATAATTAGATACTAAAGTTCTGTTCAGGAGAAGGGTTACAACCCCGGTCCTTGTTTGGTTTACGGGTTGTAACTTGGGTTCCTGATTAGTTCCTAAGTCATCTTATCATTTGTCGTTCTATATAGACCTAACATGCTCCAGTTATCTTACATGCTCACATGTTTCAGTTATCTTACATGCTCACATGTTTCAGTTATCTTACATGCTCACATATCCCAGTTATCTTACATGCTTCCCAGTTATCTTACATGCTCACATGCTCCAGTTATCTTACATGCTCATATGTCCCAGTTATCTTACATGCTCATATGCTCCAGTTACCTAACATGCTCACATGTCCCGGCTACTTAACATGCTCATATGTCTAGTTTATCTTTCATGTTCACATGCTTCCTTTTTCTTACATGTACAAAGTTTACATTACATCACATGTCCTTTACTTTATGCTACATGTTGCTTTACTTATTGTCCTTCTATTCTCGGGATAAGTGCATTGGTAGTGCACGTGTCTCGATTAGTACTTACTTATATCTCTCTCTATCCATTGCTATGATTTGAATGCTGGTTTTAGTTCATAGTTTGGCTTCCTTTGTGGTACTTGCTATTGGGGGTCTGACCCCACTGGTTTTGTTTGGCCAGATCTGATAGAGGAGCCCAGAGGATCTTCCGTACCTTTCACTTGTTGGTGATTACCCAGAGCACCAGAGTACCTTAGTGGATTTTTTATTTCATTCTCCCACTAGTTATGTACATTATTCTTTTGTGGCGTTTAGCCTCCGAGTACGTGTTTAGCTCGTATTTTGGACTTGACATTTAGCCTACGGGCCAGAACATGATTTGCGTATTCTAGACTATAGCTAGAGCTTATCATGTATGACTATTACTCTTGCTAGTCTTCACTCTGTATTACTAGCTTCATGATCATTGATATATGATAGTTTGGGACGCTTTACTATTTTATATTCCAGTTGATCTTACTTCTTGTACATTGTTTACTGCCTGTGATTGAGATACCTAGGATTGCTTGACCTAGGATCGACTGTTGGCTTGTAGTAGTAACCCCCATCTATACAGCTTATACATTATTTCGGAGTACTGGAGTACTTTGATATACGTAGCTAGCCTGGTCCGTCCCTACTTGCCAGTATTCTGGTTCTGGGGCGTGACATAGGTTTTAGTGGTGGCCCATGCAGGTCTGATTTATCAGATATATAGGGGTGACTGATGTTTAGATATCTCAGTCACAATTCTTCTTTATTGATATCCTTCGTGTTATTCTATATCTCTGATCCTTTGACCTGATATCTGTCTTGATCGTTGATCTTTCCTGTTATCTCGATTTAATCCTTGTGTCCTTTAACTTTCAAAGGCACGGTTCTTAATCTTTTCGATCATCTTGTTTGGATTTTTCCGATGGCAGTCAGCAATCTTCTGTTAGGCCAGTTATGGAGGATCAGTCTCAGCATTCAGGGGCAGAGCTCAGAGGTGACCCGAGGACAGAGGTATCAGTTCAGCAGGGTCAGTCCTGCCAGAGTCCAGCTTCACCGGCTACCCCTGCAGTCCAGCAGTATATGGCTCTGGTACCGATTCAACAGCAGCAGGTCAGAGCAGCAGTTTCGAGACGTGGGCAGGCAGAGTTTAGTATGTTAGAGCAGGTTTTGGCCGAGGGTGGTCATGTTGTAGGTATTGTCCTATTCTACTTCCATTCTTATTTATCTATTGGGTTACACTTATTTGGCGAGTTTTTCATCTCACTCTTTTGTCTTTGTATTTTGAGATACATGATATTTATCACATGTCTCGACTACGAAGATATGTCCTGGGTAGAGTCATGTCTTGGATTAAGTCATTGGTACCGGCTTATTTTGAGAATTGACTTTTATCTAAGTTTTGGAGTCAGCGTAGGTCTGCTCCTACTCAACTGACTCAGGAGACATATTTATTCATATGCCTCCAACCCTTCTTGATTATGGTTGTGTTATTGCTAACGCATTTACTTATATTACTGTTGTCTTTATCTTACCAATATGCCATGCTTTGTTTTGATTGATATGATTTTTCAGCTCTTTGGTTTGGTTTTCATGCTTGACTAGATTTAGGAAATTCCGAGGATGGAATTTATTTTTAAGTTGTGGAGAGTTGTGAGACTCGTCTCACAGTATCGGTATTTATATACGGATATGTATTTTGTAGTATATTTTATATTTTCTTGGTTTTCGTAATGCTTTAAAAAAATTCTAACTTATAGATTTTCTCTTTGGCCGGCATACCGCCAGTATACCGGAGTATACCGACGGCATACCGTCCAGACAGATTTTCCACATTTTAGATATTTTTGATTTTAGATATTTTTATGAATAGTGTTTCCGATATTTTTGTGAATAGTGTTTTGGATATTTTGATGAATAGTGTTTAGATATTTTCGTGAATAGTGTAGATGCACCCTATTACCCATTGGATATTTGGTTTTGTTTCGATGGTTAGGATTGACTTAGATTTTGACATGGATCATGATCCAACGGCTAAGATTAATTCCTCCTTCTATATATACTGCATTTCACTTTCTCTCTCCTCTCTCTTTTCAATCTCTTCACTCTCTCTTCATTTCTTCTTCCCTTCTCTCCTCCTTGGAGCTTGCCAAGAGCTTGGCCTTGAGGCCTTGGGTGTGGTGTCTGACCCCCTTAGGAGGAGGAGTAGACGATTAGGCTTGGAGCTTAACCTAGGCAAGTACATTTTGTCAAATCCATGAACCATATTGTTTTTTTGTAATTTTTATTTTCCTTGGTATTAAATGCTTAGAATTTTTTCCAAACTCATTTTGTTAAATATGTTTTCCTTATGATTCTCGTATATATGCATGTTTCCAAAATTTGTTTAAGCAAGGTTTTGATTTTCTGTTAAAACCCAATATGGACTTAGTAGAAAACTTGGTATCAAGAGTTATACTATGTTACCATCATGGATCTTGGTCACATATACATATATGAGGCCCTCACATAGTTTGTGTATCCTGGATTTTGAGTTTTGTGGCAATCGGAACCCGTTTCGGTGCCCCGAAAACCTATTTTTGGGAGTATTTTGAGGTATTGATCTATCAAATCTTTGAATTTTTGAAATCTAATAGTTCCATGTTGTAGGAAATTCAATTCTATGCAATTTTGACTTTTGAAAATCCGAATTTCGATTTAAAACGAAGTTTTTATGGCCGAAACAAGTTTTGGCAAAAATCTGGATTTTGTTGCTGCTTGGAAAAACGGTATACCACCGGTATGCCGGTGTATACCGCTGGTAGGCCGATTTTTACACCAGAAACTTTCTGTCTTTAGGCCGGTATACCGCCGGTATGCCGCAGTATACCGCCGGTATGCCGTTTTATGCAGTTTTAGTCTGTTTTTGCCCGTTTCCGTCCGTTTTTGTCCGTTTTTGATATTTCTTCGATTGTAATGATTTCTTAACATGATTAAATGATCTTGCATAGTTAGAGAGTGATTGTGCACCCTATATACACTTGACACTAGCACATGTTCAATTATTTTTCTATGAAATGTACTTAGCTTTAATTATTCTTTCCCACATGCCATGATATGTCTTTGATAGATTCTTTCTTACAAGCTATGATAATTATTGCCATGCTTTCTTTGTCTACTAGATAGTGACCCGTCGTGGTGCACTCTTGTACATGTCTTTCTTTGGAGCACTAGACGACCATGACTTTTAGCACGGAATTGTAGCAGTGTGCCTTGACTAGAATATTAGCCATGCCATGGGAGGCCTAGCCATAGTTTTGTCCAAACTAGGAAAAATAGGCCAAGTTGTGCATTAACTCATTTAAAGGATTTTAATTAAATATTATTTTATATGTTGATTTTTAGATGACCCGGTTTGTCCAATTCAGTCCGAACAGGACCCGAACCAATTTTAAGCCCATGTAGGCATGTGGTGTGACCAAGGTGGCCATATAGACATATTTCATGTACGTAGAAATATTTCCTAAATTATTTTAGATTTTATGTACAATTTCTAATTATTTAAATATTTGTACTATTATTGGTATTTTATTATTAAATAATATTGTGCAACACTTTGTACAAATTTTTGGACCTGGATAAGGGGTGTAGTATAAGTCCACAAAAGCCACCATTTGAATTATTTTAATATTTATTTATTGTTAATATTATTTCAGTTATGATTAAAATAAATATATTTATTATTGTTAAGTTACTATTATGGGTTTTTATTTTATTTGTCAAACTAAATTTACATATATGTAAATATGTCAAAAATAGATTCTAGATAATATAAAGTTTTCATTTGGATTTTTATGGAGATTTATATGGTATATATGGATATATGTATATTTTTTTATGTATATATATAAATATATATATATATATATATATATATATAAATATATATATATATATATATATATATATATATATATATATATATATATATATATATATATATATATATATATATATATATATATGAATAAGAGAAAGAAAAGAAAAAAAAAGAAAAAAAAAATAAATCATATGGTCGGCCCCACCATGTGGGAACCGACCATATATGCACGAAATATATAGCAGCAGTTCAAGAAGGGGCCGACCCCATTTATACAAGACACGGTAGACATAGCCGACCCCTTTGCATATGTATACATATGTTTTAAAACTAAACCTAAACCCTAATCAATCCGAATCTCTTCCTCCACCTTCTTCCTCCTCTCTCCTCCATCCTCCTCCCTCTCCTTGGCGTACGTGCCCAACCTTGCCGGAGCGACAACAGTCCCGCCTCCCGGTCGTCACGACGACAACAACAATAACAGTTTTCAACGACGAGGTATCCAACTTCTCTATTAAATTTTTCCTTCAATTTTAATCCAATTTTAGATCCGTAAATTCGTGTAGAAAGCCCACATGACCCTCTTCGAGATCCCCCAGGTGGATTTCGACATGGCCGTCCAACTTGCTCGAAAAATCGAGACGAAGTTGAAGAAAAACTACTTTTCTGGAATATTAAAAACTGTTTCAAAATACCAACTTGTGGCCACTTTTCTTTTTGTACAATAGGATTTTGTAGAAACTAATTAAAGACAGTCAAAGACAACATAATCGAGATTGTAACGCACCTTCTGGATTCACCTTTCATCTAGTATGAAGAAAGTTACACGTTGTTAAAGTTTCACGAAAAATTATAAATTCTGTTTTCAAAAATTAGAAAAAAAACACCCGATACGGCGTGCGCCCCGACAAACTGGGCGACGTGTCGCGCACTATATGCATCGAAAGGCGCGTATGGATGTTGTCGACGTGTGGGAAATGACGGGACCCGATTTTGCTGCATATGCGCGACGAAATCAGTACGTATCCGTCGAGATACCCCCGTATCAACCCTTTGCAAATTAAGTCACAACTTCGTGTACACTCATCAAATCGCGACGAAACTTGCGCCATTGGACTCGAAATATTTTTCTGGTCCTGTGAGCCAAGTTTGACTAAATTCTGAGAAGGTTGATCGGGACGCCATTTTAGCGGCCCACAATCCCACTCAATGGGCAATTTTGTGCACGGCCCACCAAAATCCAAAATTGGACATACCGTTGGGTTCGTCTCATCAAAACAAATCTGTAGATATGTAGTTTGACGACTTTAGAGACCGTAGATATTGGCACGCATTTCGGTGCAAAGTGGGTCCAACGGCGGATATCGTTTTGACCCAAAATTACGATTTTGCCCCTGTTAAAGAATTTAACTTTTGGACAGGCATTTCCTAGGCATATCTTTTATTCCAAACTCGTTCGTGATGTTTGTTGCAGCATCCGGAGTCATCTGCAGGATTTGGCTTTTCTTGCTTCGTTTATTTGTCTGTTCGAACTACTGGATTATTCTCTTTTGCACATAACCTCAGGCAAGATACCTTGCCATTATACTGTTTATATTTAGTTTGCATTTTATTACATATCACTGTTCATTTATTTCCAGTTCTTACAGTTCTTGATTTACTGTCT
This sequence comes from Iris pallida, assembly GCA_029216955.1. Taxonomy (NCBI): domain Eukaryota; kingdom Viridiplantae; phylum Streptophyta; class Magnoliopsida; order Asparagales; family Iridaceae; genus Iris; species Iris pallida. The sequence continues at coordinate 94,732 of JANAVB010029140.1, read as the reverse complement.
GCTCAGTGATATTAGATGTACTTTGCTATTATCCTTTGATTGCATATGGACTTAGAGTTAAAAGACTACCGTTTGTAGTGTATTGCATATACCTTGACACAATTGTACCACGAGGATGTGTGAGATGAGTAGCATGTAGAGGTCCTTGCGTGTTGGCTGATCACCCGTGCGCATGCGTTAGGTCTAACTGTCAATAGTTGTATATTAGAAGACTTGACGGTTAGTAGTGTTACATGGTCGTGGATGCGACATGATAGGTACATTGGGTGGGGAGAACATTTTCTTGTTGTATGGGCTTCGATTGCACTTCCCTTGTAACCCGAAAGCTCCGCTGGAGATACGGGTATGTTTAGCCCCTCGGGTTTGCCACAGTCGTTTTTGAACGTCATGCGCTTAGGTCACTGGTGCCCAAGCGATGACTATACCAGATCCCATTTACAGCCAGGGCTCATGCAACGAAAGATTTGTTCTTAACTGCATGTTCACTTTAGTATGGTTAGAGTACCTTATTGTTGTCTTGTCACTTACTTTTGTTTGTGGCATATTTTATATTCAGTATTTATATGGTATGTTTATTGTATCTTGTTACGTCCCTCTGAGGACCTGGTTATCTCTCCAGGTGTGTACTTCTGTGATAGTTGCAGGTGTTCTAGTCGAGGCCGTGATCTTCTCTATCCTTTCGAAGATGATTGCACTTGGCTAGTCTTGTTATTTCATCTATTCCTTCTTGTACCTTTTATTTGAGATAGTTGGTAGTGGACTTTGTCTCCGCCCAACGTATTATACAAAGACTTATTACAGTTGGTTATATGATATTTTTTTTATTTTTATTTGTGGATGAGATTAGATTACTCTTGTGTTTACTGTATTTTACTTCTTATGTATACATACGAGTTTTTATATATTAGAGTATACTTTGTGTGTATGCAGCTAGCATGGATACGTACCTAGTCCTAAGTATTTTGGGGACTGGGGCGTTACACACATACCCCTCTGAGTTGTCGAGTAGCCCACAAAGTTGCACTTGACTGCTCTAGGATCAAGTTTCCCAACTGACGGTCTGTTGTCCTTCATAAAACACACGCAGCCAAATACCTTTAGTGGGAGTATCCCACTATTATTTCTTTATAATATTTCACATAGAGAATTCTATCCCAGTACCTTCGAAGGCATCCTATTGATTAGTTGAGTTATTGTCAACACTGTATGCCCCCATAGACTTTGTGGGACATTCATATTGACCATCATGCTTCTTGCCACCTCCAGAAGGTGTTTGTTCTTCCTTTCTGCTACTCTATTTTGTGCTGGTATGCATGCACATGTGGTCTGATGCTGTATCTCTTGGGCTGACAATTATTCTGCTAGTGCTCTATTGGTATACTCTGTCCTATTGTCAAACCTTAGTACCTTTACCATTGCCTTGTACTGAGTTTGGACATGTTTATGAAAGTTCCAAAAATAGGTAGATACATCACTCTTATTCTTCATCAAATACAACCAAGTGATACGAGCAGAACAATCAATGAAGGAAACAAAATACTTGTAACCATTCATAGTAGTAATAGCGATGGCCCCCAAACATTGGATTATATTATATCAAAAAACAGACGAGCTCCTATGACTCATACTAGCATATGAGCTCCTAGTAAGTTTGCCTAACTCACATGCATCATATACTAGTTTCTTCTTATTTGTTTTCTCATAAATAGCTGGATACAATTTACGTAAAGTAGCAAAAGAGGAGTGTCTCAACCTCTTATGGTGGAGTATTAATGTATCCTCAGCACTCATCTTCAGTCCTTCCATTCATGTCTTTTCTGCCATAGACATCAATGCTGAATCCAGCCCTTCTCGATCCAGGTCCACAGTCCCTCATGCCAAGTGCCAGTCTCAAGTCTTCGTCCCGTCTCTTTCTCTTGAAAGATCACCTTAGGAATATCAAAAGAGACAATACATTTTAGTTGAAGGATTATAGAAATAATGGACAAAATACTGACTACTTACTGAAAAAGATGGAGCATATAAAACATTGGATAATTTTACTAAATATGTATAATTGACAGTATCCTTACCGACCACTGGCTGGAAAGTGCTATCAGCAGTTTAAATGTTGTTTAGCGATGCTAGGTAAGTGTAGGAGGAGAACTCACTAGTATTCCCTATCACATGCAGAGATATCTCCGAGTCGATAATCTAGTCTGACGATTTAAGGGAAGACATATATGCAAGGGCGAGTGAGTCATCAGTACCTTCTGATGGATGGATATATATGACGGCGTTACCTCCAATGAAGAATGAGGTGGGCGCCTTCTCGGTTCTACTCCTCCTATCTCTATCATTTGACGCTCTCTGCTTCCTCCTGAGTGCCTCCAGTATGCCCATCAGTGCCTGATCCTCCTTAGTGAAGGTACCACCAGCCTCCTTATCCCCTTATACTACCAGCAGGTACCCTCAATAATCTCCTCGACTACCCCGTCGATCCCCACGACTACGGCCACATCCTCCAAAATATTCACGTCTACCGAACTGTCTACATCTACCGCCTGGATCTTCCTCCTTATGTGGTTTGGTGCAAGCAGACCGATGATATCCCATCTTCTCGCAGTTGTAGCACTGTCGGTTGTGCTACCAGGGCTCTCCCTCAGGCCCTGTATCGCTCAAAGTGTTAGCTGCCAGTGCTGACTTTACTTCAGGAGGACAATTTGTCCCTGTCTGCAGCTTGATACTAGTCTCCTCCTGGATCATGGCTGAGATAGCCTCCTCAAGGGTGGGAATCTTCGGTTGGGCTAGAAATAGTGCTATCCTCTGAGCAAATACTGTAACCAAACCTTTGATACATGTCAAGATCTTTTGATACATGTTTATGTTCAGTTTAGATTATGCATTTACCGTTTCAAGTTCATCATGTTTCATTTTTTTTTCAGTATTCACATGTCGTACTTGTTTCATTATTGTAGAATATACTTTCCTTCACTCCTGACTGGATATGTTGCAGGTGAACTTGAGACTATATGGAAAGGAGCCCGGAACCTTAGTTGGGCAGGACGACACTATGACTCAAGACTTAGGAGTTGCTTCTAATAATTAGTCCTAGTTTTATTTTATATATTAGACTGTACTTTCTGGACTTTGTATTGTTGTATCATAATGAACTCTGGGAACATAATAGACACTGTGATTGGATTCTATTGTATCTTGTGAAGTTCCTTAGATATTTAATACAGATTACTACTTTGAGTCTACAATGTAGGCTGGGCGAGTCTGACTCGTATCCAATTATTCGAAAGCGGATTGTGACAAAGGTTGACCTCAGGTTTCTTTTATGGAGCTTTGTTATGCTTTATAGTTGACCCCATTTTGTATGGAAGTTACATTTTTGGAGAGTTTTTGCAACAGTAACTAGTGTGTTTTCAAAACAAGAATTCTGTTTATATAAATCAGTGACACTAATAATAGCAATAGCAACAAGAACAATGAATTCTTTATCCTAAATTTTTTATGGGAGCGATGTTATGCTCCGTTGTCAATCCCATTTTTGATGGAAAAAGGCTTGAATAACACACACACACCTCGTAGCCTGTCTCTACATTTTTGGGAAGTTTTTGCAATAGTAATTAGTGCATTTTCAAAACAAGAATTATGTTCCTATAAATCAATGACACTAATAATAGCAGCATCAACAAGAACAATGAAGCCTTTATCCTATTTTTTTGTGTCAGCTACTTAAGCCTCTTTTTTATTCGCTTTTTAAGGCATATGTCCTGGCAATGTTGTTGGAGTCCAGTCTGGATTTGATAAGAGCAAAGCTTGGAGCCCAACTATGGTAAAAGATTTAATTTGATATATATGATTTAAAAATCTACATTAAATATCTGATTTAATTAGATTTACTAATTTATATCAAATATTTAATTTGACCATATTTGGACGTCTATAATTGGTGATGGGATATAATCTACACCGTTGGTTGTTGGTGGACGGCCAGATCTAATGGTGGACTACTTTTAGGGTTTTTTAACCCTAAAATTAGGTTTCTCGTCATATTTGTAGGAGGTAAGGATGGAGGCACAAAGTAGAGATTCAGGGTACTCGTCCACAAGAAAATCTAAGAGAAAGTTCGTACTTTGCTATTAGGACTTCGCCATCCAAGACAGAAGGAAGAAGAAGATCTAATCAAGGAGTCATCAACTTCGGTTAGGAAGATTGCTACTGGTTGGAGAGTGATCTTAATTGTAATCTTCTGTTTTTTCTTATTAAGAGTGGTGAGGGGGTTGAACCTATTAGGGTAAAGGGTTCAACGTGAGTTATGTTAATCTTGTAATTTTATCTGAGTTATTCAAGGTTGGATTTGTCCAGGTGGCGTACATCATCGCCATATACTTGTCTTCATCTTGTGCTTAGTGTCCATTAGACGGAGGTTGGTTTTGATCAGGTGGATTGGCAAACGCTTTTGCACGTCCCCAACAATTAGTGTCAGAGCTTTGGGGTTCTAGCAACCATGTCTATAGAGCAGATGAACACTCGTATGATCACCCTCATAGGGGAGAACTGGACGATTTGGAAGCCAAAGATGGACGATCTACTATGGTGCAAGGACTTGCATGGTTCGTTAAAGGGCGACAGCACAAAGCCATCGGACAAAGCTACTAAAGACTGAAAATGAATGGATCAGAAGGCCATTGGATTCATCTGCCAATGGCTGGATGACTCGGTGTTTCACCACGTGTCCATGGAGAGTTCGGCAAAAGCATTATGGAAGAAGTTGTATTCGCTGTACGAAAGGTAGATGACTGGCAACAAGACGTTTCTTATTCGCTAACTCGTCAACTTGAAATACACGGAGGGTGCCTCAGTGGCACAACATCTGAACGAGGTTCAGGATATCATCAATCATCTATCTATGATGAATATGGTAATTTATGATGAGCTTCAAGCCCTACTACTTTTGAGTTCTCTGCCGAAAAGCTGGAGACATTGGTAGTATCGGTGAGAAACTCCATACCGGATAGAGTTTTCATGATGGAGGCATTCAAAAGAAGCTTGTTGAATAAGGAGGTTCGACGCAAGTAAGTTGAATCGTTACAGAAGAACACTCTGGTGGCTTCCTACGGGAAGGAAAGACCCAAGTCACAAGCAAAGACAGGAAAGAGTTCTCAGGATTTTGTAATTATGGACCGCAAATAGGGCTGCTATCATTATGGTGAAAGGGGTCATATCAAGAGGAACTACAATAAGCTCAAAGCTGAGAAGGCAAAAGTCAAGGATGATCAAGAGAATCTTATGGTGTTCGAAGATATCATCGTAACGACCGACATAGAGGAACCTTATGGCATGTGGCATGATGGCGACTTTGTCATGGACAAGGGAGCATCGTATCACACAACTCCACATAGGAGGATCTTTACATTATACCGTGGCGGCAGGTTTGGAGTGTGAAGATGGGCGATAAGGGGACGGCTACAGTTGTAGGCATCAGTGATGTGTATTTGACGATGAAGTTTGGTGAGAAGCTCGTCCTCAGGGGTGTGCAACATATACCGAGTTTGTGTTACAACTTGGTTTCGATAGAGAGGTTGGCAAATGATGGATGTCGTAGCCTATTTGGGGACAAAGATTGGATGCTTGCGAAGGGTTTCCAACAGCTGGCTCAGGGAGATTTGTGTTATGGCATGTACAGGCTCAAGCCGCTAAAATGTAGACCACAGATACTGGATGGAGGCTCGAGGGGTATTCGACATGAGGTGGATCATCGTGAACTTGCTGAGGAGGGACTTATAGATGCTTTGACGGATATGGAGGATTCATTTCGTCAAGACAAAGCGACAGATGGTGATGAGTCAAATATTGAGGGTCAATATGTCGGTCTAATGATAGCTGGTCGGTCTTCAGGTGGGGGTTGCTCTACGGATCCAGTTTTAATGGTAGGTGGTTTGCTAAAGCTTTACGAAGCAACATTGATTTCAGCAGTTCGAAGCCAGAAAGGAGATCAAGGTTTGCAGCAAACTCAATCTGAGACGGGAGCACCATCATTCACATAGTTTAAGAGAAGCTGTGGGTCATCAACGGCATGCACAGTGTGTGATATTCTGCTCGAGTACGCATGTGTATGGGGGAGCTTCAAGTTCGGACACGAAGGTAGGTAGGTTCAGGAGTTTGAATCTCGTGAGAATCGTACCGTCCGCTTGGTTGGGCTAGCCAAGGGTGAAAAAGATCGTTGGAATGTTAACACTTTTCGGTGGAAGACGGAAGTCAAGGATAGGCAGCCGAGACTTACGGTGAGGCTGGTCGTCAGGAACTTCGATCTTGGTCGTGTCATTGAAATCAGCAGTATCCCAGTGGTACAGGAGGTTTTACGTATGGTAGCTAGCATCGACATGATGGTCGAGGAGCTGGAGACAAAGGAAGATACAAAGCAGCTCGGGGGATCGGAGATCAATGGCATGGGGGAGCAGAAACTCTATCGTGGGACAACGGGCATGGAGCCTAGCTGAGAAGCCATGGGGTCAACACCCTATCATCAAATTGGAGGGAAAGATCGTTGGAGTCTAGTCTGGATTTGGTAAGAGCAAATTCTGGAGCCCAAATATGGTAAAAGATTTAACTTGATATGATTTGGAAATCTATATTAAATATCTAACTTTATTAGATTTATAAAGTTGTATCAAATATTTAATTTGACCATATTTGGATGTCCATAATTGGTGATAGGATATAATCTACACCATTGGTTGTTGGTAGTTGGCCAAATCTGACGGTCGACTACTTTTAGGGTTTTTTAACCCTAAAATTAGGATTCTTATCATATTTATATGAGGTGAGGGTGGAGGCACAAAATAAAAATTCAGGTTGCTCGTCCACAAGAATATCTAAGAGAAAGTTCGTACTTTGCTCTTAGGACTTCGTCATCCAAGACAGAAGGAAGAAGAAAATCTAATCGAGGAGTCGTCAACTTCGGTTAGGGAGATTGCTATTAGTTGATGAGTGATCTCAATTATAATCTTATGTTTTCTTCTTGAGAATGGTGAGGGGGTTGAACCTATTAGGGCAAAGGGTTCAATGTGAGTTCTGTCAATCTTATAATTTCATCTGAGTTATTAAAGGTTAGGATTTGTCCAGTGACATACGTCACCGCCATATACTTGTCTTCATCTTATGTTTGGTATCCGTTAGACGGGGGTTGGTTTTGATCAGGTGGGTTGGCAAACGCTTTCGCACAAGCCCAACAAATGTCATAACCATTTTCGCAGCCTCATTCCAAGTGTTTAGGCCTACCCCTCATTCTAGCAACTCTTAACTAAGATCCTAGGTCACCTAACTGGTTCATCTACTTGTCTCCGTTGTATACACCTATAACATTTTCAATAATTTTTTAGTGTATTATCCTCAATTGGCACCATTTCATTATGACTAGACTTGTTTTGTATCTTTTCTTGTAATGCATTATCACTCATCAATCTCGTCATTCTCATTTCAGCTTCACTCATTTACGGATATATTTTTTAACCACCAATATTCTAAATTATAAATATATAGCAAAGATGGTCTTTATCTGTCTTATGATATTTTTCTTTCAATTTCAATAGTACTTTACAAACACAAAGCACTTATGAACTTCAACCATTCTACTTTAACTCTACAAACAACATCATTTTCAACCATAGTTAGAATAGCGTTTATTTTATTGAAATGCCTGTAAGCCAACTTTTTTGGGTGATGATGAGCCTGGCCTGTGCGATGCGGGACATCCACAACGTCTTTGCACTGACGAAAAATAGCCACGATCTGAGCTGGCATGGGTCAGAATGGGGCGCCCGTACGTGAAAACTCAACGGCTAGGGCACCGCACAGACGGTCGAGGATCGGCACTATTCTACCATGGGTATAAACAACGGTCGACCACACGGCCGATCGTACGGCGCCGTAAGGACGTTGAGAAGATGTTGTAAGGGTGTCGTGCGCATATATTGGGTGGCTGGATGGCATCAGCTGTCGTAGGCATCGTGAAGACGTCGGGGGTGCCCTTGGCATCGTGGGTGAAGCGAGGCGTTGAGTTGACGGCATCGAAAGATGTCGGCCGTCCCGTGAGGCTCTGGAGTGCGCAGTGTGCGCGAGGCGTGCATGTGGGGCGATGATAAAAAAGTTGGTGCGGACAAGATCCGCACAAAGAGTCCGAAACGACATAACGCCCGGCTTAAAATTGTGTGCGGTGAGACACACGATTTAACTGAGCCCGCACGTGCTAGAAAACTAGAATATATATATATATATATATATATATATATATATATATATATATATATATATATATAGGCTTAGACTCAAGTCTTGTTCTTTGCATGCTTATTCTTGATTATTGTGTCTATAGCTTCCTTTCTGGATCAACTATTAACCGTTCAGGCTGATATCTATCGTACGGTCAACTCAGACTGACCGTTAGTTCAATGATCCTTTACTCAGGTAGACTGGTCCTCCAAATCCGACCCTCAATTAGCCGTCATCGCTGCCGGAATTTCTTGGTATATCTTCCTTTAATATTAAGCACATAACATGCCAAGGAAATTCAGACCGTTTACCTTGTTCCATAATTCTTATTTCTACAAGACTACATCATATGATCCTCTACCTTCGTAGAAAGCTTCTCAAAGTCTCAGTCAGTCGTCACCTGAATTTTTACCTTGAAGATCGCTTCTCCAGTTTCAAATCTCAGTCATTTGTCACTTGAATTTATCAGTATATCTTTCTTTAATATTTAAGCGCATAACATGACTAGAAGATTCGAACCATTTACCTGGTTTCGTGTCTTATGTCTCCAAGACGAGCCCACGTGATATATAAATATATATATATATATATATATATATATATATATATATATATATATATATATATATATATATATATATATATATATATATATAATTGGCCTAAAATACATATGAGCTCCTCCAAGGCGACAACGGTAACCCATCTAATCTAGGGTTTTATCCTTGGAATCCTGGCGAAGAGCTCCGCTCGCCTGCAACTCATGGGGAGTTAGAGGCAAGAGCAGCTGTAGTGTCCCGCTCCGTGAAGGCACTAGATAAATAGAAAGATCGGATTGCTGGCTCTGCAACAAAAAATGATTTATCTAGGTGAGTGGACGAAGTCTCATTTGCTGATTCGCTTACGCCTAATAAGAATCTGAGTTTTTGATTGAATGCTATTGTTAATAACAAGATGGTAAATCATTGAGTATGCTTTAAGAGAATCCACATGTTACTATGCTAATACGAGAAAAGAGATAATCTGTATGCTAAGAAGTGGAATTATTGCTTGCTCATAAGAAACGAACTGATGCATGTATGCAAAAAAAAAGATTGCTGCCTGATAAAAAGAAAGAACATTTGCTATGTTAAATCAAATGAGATGATGCTATGCTAAAGTAGAGATGTTGCCATTAATCAATGAGATGTTGCCATGCTAACAAGAAAAGAACAAAGATTGCTTATGTGCCCCGAATTTGTATACCTTCAAGGTAGAACGATTCTTTATATCTGTACAGAACTGCTATCATGTTTCAAAGAAATAAATGATTGTTTGTCCCTCAAATATGCTCTGAATGCTAGACATGTATAGACGAACTTGTATATGTTCAAAGAAAAAAAATTATGTAGGAGCTTCGGCTCTGAGATCACAGAAAAGAAAGAAGGCAGAGTCATAGCTCTGTAATTACAAAGAGAGAAGGAAGAGTCATAGCTCTGTTGTTACAAAGATTGACATAGAGAAAGATGAATCATTGCCCCTCGAAGAGTTTATCTGCTAGATGTTGTATTCATGCATTGGTCTCGGACAACTTGTATATAAGGTCACTAGATCTCTCGACGGTTTCCAGGGCACTAGGAGCCGATCGGCCTAGGAGAGATTGTCTTGACACCTAGAGGTATAAAAAACCTCGGATGTTGCATCAATGTCCACTAGCGGCGAGCTGAACCCACGTGTCACAATGGCTAATAATGGGAATACCCATAGACCATCATATAGATAGATGTTGATTGGTGCAGAGCTGAACCCATGTGTCACAGCTGCCAATCGAGTCTGCATGTGTCTATAATAAGAATGCTAAAAAGCTAACGATACAGAGACAAACAGGAAATGAGAATGTTGGTTAATTATATTTATGCTAATCCTTGTCTCGTGCAGGGATGGACTGTCGGCTATGGTAAGAATTACTGAAAAAGTGATACATTCGTTGCTTAAGTTTTTTTATCATGATTTGCTTAAAGAGAATAACCTGTTGCAAAGAATAGCTATATCCCGATCAAAGAAAAGATGTGATAATCATGCTTGTAATCTGACCCTAAGAATATCTTGAATAAGAGAAAAGAATGCTAATGCTGTTGTCCCAAATGAAATGATATGGTCCATGAAACACGCTGCGCACTACACATGAAACGAATAGTCATCGTACTTGAATTGAACAGTCCCTTGTATGCTTGAAAGAAATGAACTGTGGATTTTCAAAGTTGTTTTCAAAGAATGTAAACTAACTCTGTATGCATGAAATGAACATAGGTAAAAAGTAGCAAGATCACATCACAAGAAATATTTTCTCACTAAATGAACAGTGATCGTTTCAGATAAATGTAGCTCTTTGTTCACAATTACCAGTATGCTGATATACTGATCCACCATCAGTCTGCATGCAGGTGCAATAAGCATCAAGAAGGATAGTCCAAAGTGATAGTCCGAGCCTCATCCTCAAGAGCCAGAAATCAGAAGAGATGCCAAAAGATGGTCATCTGTTGCAAGAGTTGGTTTTGTATATAAAGGGATGTAATATATGGAAACGGGATCATTATAATCTGTAAAGTTCTGAGAGAATGTAACATTGTATCAGAGAGAATCGAGAGCTTGTAATCTGTTCAAATGAAATCAATAAAGAGAATTGTTCCTTGTTACCATTGTGTTCAATGCATATATTCTGAAATATGTTCGCTGATGCTTCAATTATCTGTAATATGTTTTGCTGCGTATTGTCAATCATGTCTGTAACACCCAGTTTTCCAGATGAGGATAATTTTAAAATTTTGTAATTTTAATTATTAATTATTGATATTTGATTCACATTATGATTTTTAGTGATTTTTAATAAAAAAAATTTACTATTTAAGAATTGATTTTAGTCATGACTTGTGATTTTGATGTGCTGCTAGTGAAACCTGAGAGACTGCAAGACCTAGAGCCTAACCATGTCATTTGCATGATTAATTATCATTTTAGCCTAGGAGTATTTTGGTCATTTTGACTTATTTGAATTATTTGGTGATTTGTTGAATTAGTGAATTCTAGTTTAACTTTGACTTGTTGAGACTTAGTGGACTAGCCTAGAACCTAACCCTAGCCATGGTGATCCTAGTCTAGGTTGAGTTAACCTATTTTAGTCATTAGAGAATAGGTTTAGAATGAGGGATTTTGTTTTAGTGAATTTAAGTCATGGCTTATGACTAAATAGTTTAATTGATCATGACTTAAGCCCATGGGCCATTTGTGAACCCTAACCCTAATTAATGAACCCATGAACAGCCACATAGGGATTCCTACCCTATTTAAACACTTATTCATTAGGGTTGCCTCCTTTTTATCATTCCTACACTTGGAGAAAAGAGAGGTAAGTTTCCCCTTCCAAAAAAATCCCATTTTATTCATTTGATCTCCTTTTTCATCCTAGTCTTTTGCATTGGGTTCTAAATTGAGTTTATGGACTGTTGGTGGAGAGTCATTTCAGTTTTGGATCCATTTGGAGCAATTAGCCATCAAGAAGAACACCCCCCATTTGGAGCTTTTCCATGCAAGTTGCACCAATAGGTAAAACCCTTTAAATTAATTTAAATTTCAGTTTTCTTTGCATGTAGAGCTAGATCTAGGAGTCCCCTAGCTGTCCCTAGAATTTGGACATAATTCGTGTCGGTTTCGTGTCCGTATCGGACACGTGTCATAGTATGCATATAGGTGTTTGATGATATGTCACAAAGGGAATTTAATTGTTATTTTTGAAAAGTATTTGAATGGAAAAATTGTTTTATATGTGTTTATTAATTTCGTGTCCTTCTGAGCATATTTCTGGACACGTTCGTGTCCATATTTTAACACACACGCGTGCACGAGGACACCGTGCAGTCCCCTGCTGCTCGGGGTCGACACAGGACACGACACGGCCCCTCGTGACACAATTTTTGGTGGACACAAGGGGGCAACCTCTGTCACCACTCTCCCAAAATTTGGGGTGATTTCGTGGAGTATTCGCGAAGAAATCGCGTTCGCACGGGTTTTGTACTGGACTGCTCACACACGAAAACCGCGTCTGATACGCAATGATTGCTTTGACACGACACAACCCCAACTCAGTGCAGACACTTGGACATGTCCCTGTATACCTGACGAACCCCTAGACACGACCACGAGACTTTTGGACACTTGTGTCGTGTCCTATGCGTGTTTGAACGCGTGCACGAGACTGTCCTCATGCACTGTGCATGCATTGTTTGAACACTATTTTGAATTCAATTTAAATATTTTAACTGGTGATCTTAGTGGTTAAATTGATCCTAATTATGATGTATTATGTATATTAGATTAGATTCACATTTAGAATAGGTTCATTGGGTTTCGAACATGGGTTTTTGGCATTCACTGATACGCAGTGCATTGTTTCAGTTTTCTGAAGTTTAGGTTATATATTTCAACTGATTTGTAATGTTTAAATTACCAAATAGATTCCAACATATGTATTAGTTACTGAATTATTAGATTATAGTTTGTGTTTGAGAATTTAGGTTTTGTTTTGGTTTTGGGCATTGGTGTACTGACCATGTGTCCACTGTTTTGTAGTTCACTGTCAAAATCTGATTTGGTTACTCCTAAGTTGTTGAGTTATGTTTGTGTTAAGGATTTGATTTCGAAATATGTTGGGATTGAATGCATACTTGGGTTCCTGAGATCAATTTCCTGAGATTTGTTCCTGTTAACACTATTGCACACTTTCTAACTGTCATTCACACACACATTATTCCCTACTTGCATGTCCATCCTCCACACTCATGTATCCTATCATTTCACCCTACACCCACACACGCATTGTCACATTGCCCATGTTCCATGTATGAACCGTCATTGAATTCCTGAGCACACACACATAACTTAATTCCCAGTTTTCATTCCTGTGATGAAATTATTTATGTCTGAGTTGTTTCCTATTTAGACTGAGAGTATGACCTAAAAACCTGAGAATAGCCTGAGGCATATGGACACATCATCTGAACACACACTCTTGTGGTATCTACACTCTTCCTAATTCCAAATACCTGATTTCCTATTGATACATATATCAATGTTCACACACACACACCAAACTGATTTTTTTGAGTACCTGTACACACACTCACACTTTGACTGGGATGGAACCCCCATTCCCTGTTTTCCCACATTGATAACTTGGAAATCATTTCCTGAGTTCTTTACACCCCTTTACTGTCAACTTTCACACGTGCTGCATATTAGATAATGTACTACATCAGTATAGTTCACTACCTTCAGTCATTCACTACACTGTTGCATATATGTCAATTTAGTATCATCCATATAGATGAATGCATATCATTCACTGCATCCACTCACCATTGCAATACCAACTTGCCCTCTGTAGTTCATTAGTGCATACCTTCAATTCATATTTGACCACTGCCTTACATTACTACAATCGAGTGAGCAATGGGGATAGTGGCTCGAATTAGAAGACCTGTCCTGCTACTTAGACAGGTTCTGAACCTTTTCTTTTATTCCTGCATCACAATTTCTATAATGCATACCTCAGTTTATTGTTTTCACCCATCATAGTTCCCTGCCTAACTTCATTCACAGTATGTCATGTTCCTGCCATTCATGTTCAGATGCCTAACTTAATTTACTGCATATTGCATACCTTGCATAATGCATACACTGTGCTAATCCATTCCTGGATTGACCTACCATGTATGGGTCTTATGTTAGCAAATTGTTTCGAATTGCATATGGGGCCTTGAATGGCATTGGACTGGTACCTATCTACACCCTATTCACTGTTGATACTGAGAATAGCCCATCAATTCATATATCACCCACACACACATCCTATTTGACACAATGGCTTGACACTTGCACCTGCACACTGTTTCTTTCAAACTGAGTTTACATTGCTTCCTTGTTACACTGTCAATAATCCTGAAATTGGTTATGTTTTTCTTTTTTTTGACTGTTTATGATGTTCAGTCCCTATTATTTGTACTGTTCAGTTACCATGTAATATGTTGTCCAACCTTGAACATTGATCTACACAGCTAAACTAGACTGTCACAGAGAACACAAGTGTTCACACACAACCTCACTCATGTAGTATCACACACCATGCTCACACTCACAACTTTTATACTGTTTTTCCAATCATTCCATATCCCTATCCACAAATTCTACATACACACACATGTGACACAACCACCACTATCATGTGGTAACACATGGTACACACTCTCACACCCTATCACACATTCATGCCTATATCACTCTATGTTTCACTCACTGCCACCTTAAACACTCCACACATCACTGTTCACAAATTCCTTTGTATCACACATGCTCACATGTATCATCTCCTTATCACTATATGTTAATATATATATATATATATATATATATATATATATATATATATATATATATATATATATATATATATATATATATATTTTGCCTATATGCATGAGGTGGCCTATATGTGTGATAATGTGTGCTATTTCTATAGATTAGATATTTTTATGGATAAATATGTGAGAGTAGACCTTGTGTGTGAAATATGTGTTATTTTGCCTATGGCCTATAGCCTATGGCTTCTAACTTATGTTTATGGCATGAATGCCCAGTCAATATGTGTTGTTGGCTTGTATAGCCCAGTTTTGATGTGTGCTTACTAGTCTAAGCTTGGTTAGGCCTAGTGAGACTTGACTAGACTAAGTATTGACCTAGTTTGACTATTGTAGTTAACTTGGGTCAACCCAGAGTTGACCAAGTTTGACTTGGACCTAGTTTGACCTAGACAGTTGACCAGGTTTGACTTAGAGTTGACTTTGACCTAGATTTGACTTAGAAACATGTAGATTGCATCATAGACTTCATTGGTCTTATTTTAAGCACATTATAACCTACATTTCTCTGTTTAGGACATTGTGACTCTGGTGCAGACATCTGATAATATACTACTCTTTTCAGAGTAGCAGGCGAGTACATTCTCTGATAGTTCTCTCATTTACTTGTCAATTACTGTACTTCAGTTCTAGTTAGTTGTATGCGATTTTTTGTTACAATACGTGTGAATATTTCTGGATTCATGTATACGACACACTTTTATTGTCTGGCCTCTATTACTGGTATCATCTCTATTACTGGAATCACTTACTGGAATCATTTACTGGAATCATTTACTGGTATCATTATATTTTGGTTGGACTCATCTCGAATCATTGTGTCGGAATTCTGGATTCACTTACTGGGAGGGGAAATACTAGAGTAAGACATGTAGACATACCCCAATCTGGAATCTCCCTACTGGAATCTACTGGAAGCATAGCCATCTCTCGCCTGATCAGTGAGGGATGTGCCTGATTACCCACAGCCGTTTATATGTCGAACTCGATATTTTAAAACACACTGCTAGAGTATAGGCTGGACTCACCCTGGAATCGTTGATCACTATAACTGGAATCGTCCCTTACTGGATTCATCTTGTATTAGATTCATCCCGTACTGGATTTACATAGGTTTTACACTGGTTTACATTTTCTGTCTGGACTTTATATCATATTACCCTGGTTCAGCTAGTTCTATTTTTACAGTCTTCATTGCTATGATTCTTCTCTTGTTTAGTATTTACTTTCCTTGCACTTTATCTCTCTTTCTTACCATCACCTGAATATTATATAAACTGCCATTTTCATCAATATAACTGTCTATAACTGCTGTATAGTTCTCTGTCATTTACTTGGGTTTTCTAGATGAGATGTGCTCGTTCCTGTCCTGACTGGACCTGTTGAAAATTTTACAGATGACTGCCCTGAGGACACATGCCCTACATATTACAGTGGAGATAGTTTTGCTACCTTTGGCCCCGACACTCAGAAGTGATCGGGAGTTTAGCTAGTCTGTCTTGTTTTAGTTTCATGTATAGAACTGGAGTTGTACATAGAGATTTGAGACTTGAGATGTATTGAGATTTTGAGTTGTTATATTATCAGTAGTTTTGTTGTCTTCAATTTCTTAGTTTTACTTCTGTGATATCTTATCGTTCTTAGTCTGTGATTGAGATTCATTATATCTATACTTGTCCTCCGTTCGGAGTTGAGATTTGACAAGTACATTATATAATTGCGTGAGTTGTTGATTAGATAGTAACCTAGGACAGTGTTCTACCGCCGATACTGCGGCGTAGGCTGGGCGTTGTTACGTGCTCGTACCCTCACAGTGGGTGCGGGTCGTGACAATGTCTATCATGTCTTGCTTCAGGTCTTGGCCTTGTGCAAGCGCAACTTAGGCTTACACGGCATTACGCCTTAGCGAGGACGATCGGTCTCAAAGAGTCCAAAGCGAGGACGAAAGGACTCTGCGGGATCGAAACGTGACAAAGTGGTATCAGAGCAACACGATCCTCTGGCCAATTGTTGATTCGATTGAATTCGAAGATGTTTTCCTAATCAAAATTTCTTTGCCTGCTTGATATCATCAATGAGATGAACGTTCCATACAATAAGTCCGTAAATATTTTTATAATGCCGGTATATGTTTTTATCGATTTGATTGGTTGAGATTGATGCTTTATTGAACAAGAGTTTTAATATGATCTGAATTAAGAATTGAACATGAATTTTGACATGATCTGGACTGAGATTATTATGGATTGATGATGGCAAAGGATGAGGACTATCGCTGCTAAGGATATCGTAAGTTTCTCCTTAAGTTTCAAGGACAAAACTTTTTCTCGGTGTGTAATTATGTAGTGCCTCGCTCCGCGAAGGTACTAGATAAACAGAAAGATCGGATTATTGGCTCTGCAACAGAAAATGATTTATCTGAGTGAGTGAACGAAGTCTCATTTGCTGATTCGCTTACGCCTAATAAGAATCTGAGTTTTTGATTGAATGCTATTGTTAATAACAAGATTGTAAATCATTGAGTATGCTTTAAGAGAATCCACATGTTGCTATGCTAATACGAGAAAAGAGATAATCTGCATGCTAAGAAGTAGAACTGTTGCTTGCTCATAAGAAACGAACTGATGCATGTATGCAAAAAAAAAAAGATTGTTGCCTGATAAAAAGAAATAACCTTTGCTATGTTAAATCAAATGAGATGATGTTATGCTAAAGTAGAGATGTTTCTTTTAATCAATGAGATGTTGCCATGCTAACAAGAAAAGAACAGAGATTGCTTATGTGCCCCGAATTTGTATACCTTCAAGGTAGAATGATACTTTATATCTGTACAGAACTGCTATCATGTTTCAAAGAAATAAATGATTGTTTGTCCCTCAAATATGCTCTGAATGCTGGACATGTACAGACGAACTTGTATATGTTCAAAGGAAAAGAATTATGTAGGAGCTTCGTCTCTGAGATCACAGAAAAGAAAGAAGGCAGAGTCATAGCTCTGTTGTTACAAAGAGAGAAGGCAGAGTCATAGCTCTGTTGTTACAAAGATTGACATAGAGAAAGATGAATCATTGTCCCTCAAAGAGTTTATCTACTAGATGTTGTATTCATGCATTGGTCTCGGATAACTTGTATATAAGGTCACTAGATCTCTCGACGGTTTCCAGGATACTGGGAGCCGATCGGCCTAGGAGAGATTGTCTAGACACCTAGAGGTACAAAAAACCTCGGGTGTTGCATCAATGTCCACTAGCGATGAGCTGAACCCAAGTGTCACAGCGGCTAATAATGGGAATACCCATGGACCATCATATAGATAGATGTTGATTGGTGTAGAGCTGAACCCATGTGTCACAGCTGCCAATCGAGTCTGCATGTGTCTATAATAAGAATGCAAAAAAGCTAACGATGCAGAGACGAACAGAAAATGAGAATGTTGGTTAATTATATTTATGTTAATCCTTGTCTTCTGCGGGGATGGACCGTCGGCTATGGTAAGAATCACTGAAAGAGTGATACATTCGTTGCTTAAGTTTTTTTATCATAATTTGCTTAAAGAGAATAACCTGTTGCAAAGAATAGCTATGTCCCGATCAAAGAAAAGATGTGATAATCATACTTGTAATCTGACCCTAAGAATGTCTTGAATAAGATAAAAGAATGCTAATGTTGTTGTCCCAAATGAAATGATATGGTCCATGAAACACGCTGCACACTGCACATGAAACGAATAGTCATCGTGCTTGAATTGAACAGTCCCTTGTATACTTGAAAAAATGAACTGTAGCTTTTCAAAGATGTTTTCAAAGACTGTAAACTGACTCTGTATGCATGAAATGAACATAGGTAAAAAGTAGCAAAATCACATCACAAGAAATATTTTCTCACTAAATAAATAGTGATCGTTTCAGACAAATATAGCTCTTTGTTTATAATCACCAGTATGCTGATATACTGACCCACCATCAGTCTACATGCAGGTGCAATAAGCATCGAGAAGGATAGTCCAAAGCGATAGCCCGAGCCTCATCCTCAGGAGCCAGAAATCAGAAGAGATACCAAGAGATGGACATCTGTTGCAAGAGTTGATTTTGTATATAAAGGGATGTGATGTATGGGAACGGGATCATTATAATCTGTAAAGTTCTGAGAGAATATAACATTGTATCAGAGAGAATCGAGAGCTTGTAATCTGTTTAAATGAAATCAATAAAGAAAATTGTTCCTTGTTACCATTGTATTCAATGCATGTATTCTGAAATATGTCCGCTGCTGCTTCAGTTATCTGCAATATGTTTCGCTGCGTATCGTCAATCATGTCTATCTTGTCTTGCTTCAGGTCTTGGCCTTGTATAAGTGCAACTTAGGCTTGCACGGCATCACGCCTTAGCGAGGACGATCGGTCTCAAAGAGTCCGAAGCGAGGACGAAAGGACTCTGCGGGATCGGGGTGTGACAGCAGCCACGGATGGATAGACCATCATGTCTCGAAGAAGGAGAGGGCAAAACTTTGCCCGACGTGACAACGGAGAAAATATAGGAGGTCGACAACTCCAACAGAAGAAAAAAAAGCACATACGGGAGCGGGATGTTAGAAAGGCACAACCGCGGTACACGATTACGATAACGACATCGCTCTCACCTACAAGGATTATTGGGCGAGAGACGTGCAACATTCCACAGCGGAAGGAAACCCTGTCATAGACATTACAATCAAAGTCCGAACGGGCACACCATGTGCAGAGAACCTATCATGGGCAAAGATCTGTCGCCCTATGACAACACAATCGCATCGATGCAGTGTAAGGAACCATTAACCATGGAGGGGAGCAGAAAGGTGGCAGAATTTACTAAAGAAGACCTAGAGGAGACGACGAAATATTGGAAGAACTCGCTCATCATCTATATGTTATTAGCCATTCTATGGACAATTTAAAGCATATGGACACTGCGTTTGGTAGCCACGCGATAGTATGGAGATATACTCTCACAAAAATGGCTTCATTTTTGTTAGATTCGGACTTCAGAAGGATGCAAAGCGTACTTTGCAATGAGGTCTATGGACTTACGATGGCAGGCTAATCATCCTCAATAAATGGCATATAATGCGAAGTGTGGGCGGGATCTCCTACACACGGTTTCTATTTGGATTTGATTGCCCGTTTTGCTAACCCAATATTGGAGCAAACCCATGATTATGAAACTTGCTAGCCTAGTGGGATCTCCAAAAAAATTGGATGATGGAACTACAATGGAGTCTCCTCGCTTATGCAAGAGTGTTTGTAGAGATTGAAGTTTCAACCATCCTTCCGTGCATTATCGAGCATAAACTACCGACAGGGGAGATAGCCCGGCAGGTTGTGGAATATGAATGGATGCCGCCGATATGTGCTCGATGCAATTGCTTTGGACACGTTGCTAGACATGCTCAGAGGCAGTTGTAGCGGGCACTGAAATAGAGGAGGTGGAGACAACAAATTATACGCATCAAAGCCTCGTTTGGTACACTATATTGTAATCGCAATCGCAATGTAATCAAATAAAAAATATAAAAAAAATTATTTGATTACACTACGACTACAATTACATTACGGTAAACCAAATAGGGTCCAGGCGGATCCCCAACCAGTTGGAGGAGGTGATAATATGATGGAAGATGACGTAGAGAACATACGTCCAAAGTCAGAGGAACTCGTTGCAGGCAGTAGGGCCTTGACAGAGGTTAACACAGATGTGGTTATGGTGATTCAAAAAGGAGGTACCAATGCAGGAAGTCCAGTAAAGTCACATGGGAAAGGACATGTAGTTCCATTTATTGGTAACTATTCGATGCTAACACGGTGACAATCGACATTAGCGGAGAGGAATCGAGATTCAGTTGGGCTAGAGCTTCCCTTTATCAACTATGCAAGAAAAAGGAGAGATGCTACACAAAAACTGGCCGATACCGAAAAACTATCGACTCAATCGGTCTTCCAGGAGAAGAAATCCTTGTACATGGATTATCCAAACTGGAGTGGTTCCTAGTACTGACACATAGTTATTGGATGCAAATTATGGCAGGAATCATGGATTGCAAACTGAGATCACCGATGACCTAGCGGCGAGTTTGGGTGGATGTCTAGGTCCCTCCTCTAATTTTTAAATATCCATAATGACATGGAATACCAGAAGAGCAAACTCTCTGGGTTGGCAAGAGATTAAAGCAGTTGTTCGACATACGCAATGCTCCATAGTTGCGTTGCTAGAGACTAAAATAAAGTATGAGAAGTTTCTAGACGAACTCCTCCATACTGGAAGCTAACTCACAACAAGCAACATAGTGGTATGGCTAGAATATGGCTTCTATGGGATTACAAAGTTTGGTATGGGCGCATACTCTATGCCTCCGATCAACTGAATGCAGTAGAATTTACAAATAAAGTTGGCTTCAATTTATCTTCGGGGCGATATATGGTCATAACGACAGGCAGAGTCATTATGGCGGGAAATTATCCAGGTCAGCATGTTGGCGGACACGCAGATGTCACTTCCTTTGTTATTAAGCGGGGATTTCAACGCTATTCATAATCGTATTGTATGTCAGCTAGATCGAGCCCTGAAAAATGGAAGATGGTTCCAAGTTTTCCCATCAGCTAAGGCAGAAGGTCTTGCTCCTTCAAATAGTGATCATTCACCTATTTATGTGCAGCTAATGGCAACTCACCGGCAGAGAGGCCGCCCGTTTCGATAAAATAATGCGTAGCCGCATCTTCCAGGTTATGAGGCGGTGGTTGGAAGGGGCCCGTAACTTCATAACTTGTTGCATTGTCATTCTTCCTCTCATAATATTAGCCTTCGATAGCATTCGCGTGTTATAAATTGTCCTCATTGTTGGTTTGTTATTCTTATTCTTCTGTCATACGGTGGATAGAACATGTCATAGTGCAACACCAGAGTAGGCTAATTGCTCAACTAGCTCCCTCTCATTCGGTGTCAACAGTCCCATATACATGACCATCGAGTGTGTCGGTTAGAGAATGATTGTGTATACCATTCTTGACTCACTAATCATTGGTTATCGACAATGTTAACAACCTGTAACTTAAATGGACATCCACATTTTTTTGTTCTAACACTTTTTTCGGTTATTTTCTTTCTTTTGGGACAGTATTTTTTCCTATGATGAGACCTAACATACCACTTCTCATATCCAAACTCTAACCAATTTTGCCTAACTCAATAATTAATCGATCCTGAAACGACGATGACTATATTATGTTTTTTTTTCAACTTATTGGCACCAATTATGCACTTCTTTACGGGAGTCCAACACAATGTTTGTTGCAAATAAATGCCTTACATTAATGTCGATAGGAGGGACAACCATTTATGTTGACGAAATATTCACCATCATGAAATAGAAAGAATATGCAAGTACAAAAGAAAATTAAATACATAAAGTCAAAATAAAACCTAACCCTAATCCCAACTTAAACAACTATGTCCTTAGACTGCCAAAATCTTGGTAGTGCTAAGACGGAAGAGGATTGTGAACAAAGATTTTGGGAGTCCTAAGATAGAGAAGTCTGTCTTATGATTGCCAAAATTTTGGCATTTCTGACTACAGTAAGGGCTGTCATAATTTTGGCAGTCGAAAGATATAAACTTTAAAAATTAGCAGTCTTATCTTGACTCAGGACTGCCAAAATTTTGGTAGCCCTAAGACTATCAGTTGCGATTTTCAGACTTTTTTTTTGAAAAATTCAAAGACTTGCATGAGAGTGAAAAATCTTAATTTCTTTGGATGTGCTGTGTAATTGCTAAAATTCGAGGACTCGATTACTTCGTCCAAATGGTAAATCATGTCTTCTACATTGCTGAACCATTTCCATTGGATAAAGACCACAAGCTTGAGAAGCTTGGTCAGAGAACTTTGGAGAATACATGACTAGAGATTTGTCGGAGATCCGTCCGGTGTGATTGGAATGATGGGGGGTTGTTAGGGTTTAGGGATTTGGGAGTCCCATTTAAAAGTTTAGATGTTTGTGATTTTTAAATGTTTGTAATTTTTTAGGAATTTGGAAAAAGAAAATTTTATACTTAAGTGGGTGATGCCCCCTAATAATTTCAAAGGAATATTTTGGATATTGAAAAAAGTACATTTTTTGGGCTGTCCCCCTAACAACAAGGGTTGTGCCTTTACCGTAGGCCTAAGTTTACCACCAAGTACCAACTGATGGATCATATTAAAGATACACGGAGTAATGGGTAAAGTGCTCTGTAAAGTAGGCATAATCTTGGCTGAGTTTATTTATTTATAGCGCCATCATGCCATGCATTTTGATTATATTCTCTTTTGTACGATTTCTCTGGCCAGTGTGTCATACTCTTTGAAGTACCTCTCGGACCATTTAGTGAATACTTCTTTCTTAAACTTTCAATTTCAATGAAAGCTCACAGGTATGGGTTTTCTGTTTGTCTTTACTGTACCATCCTTCTCAGTTTCCCCTCTCTGTATATGTACTGCTTTTCTTGCCTTACTTGCGTGATCTATAAGGAAGTGGTTTTCCTTGCCACATGCAGAACTACATACTTTTGTTTTTTTGGTGTTTATTTTGCATGATCCTTTGTTCATTCTACAGGAAAAATGGTTGAAGATATGATAATCATTTCAGGAGTTGGGGAAGAAGGTGAGGGTGAATCGATCGGAAGCCTTGAGGTGCAACTTGCAATTATCAAAGTTCTGCAGGATGAACTGGGCCTTGATGCCACGACTGGTTATGGGACTGAGGATGCAAGTGTTACTGCATTCTTACCAAATATTGAGCCACCAAAAGATTATAAACATATGGCCAGGAGGCCAGAAGATTTAGGAGTACTAAAAGTCAACTACGCCGTTGGCTACAGAGAAGGGAAGGCATCAGAAGATAGTTACAGCTTTTTCTTTTTTATTCCTATTTACACAAATTGTTGTATGTCAATCATTTTCATGTAATTGTTCTGCAAAGTTGTAAAAGGCCCTCTTGCAAATTGAAATAGAACTTATTGAATGTTGTATCCAAAGACTCTTTCGGTGGACTGTCGGCACTTGTGTGTTGGCACTGGCATGGCATGGCACCGCACGGCACATAAATTCTGTCGGTTTCTCGTTTGTTTTACCAAAATCACCCTCCCATTTATCAGTTAAAAGACTCCATTTTGACTTTTGTAAAGGTAGTTTTGGTCAATTTTTTTACATAAAATGATCAAAATAGTTGCTGGTGCGGAAATCATGGCGGGCACAGAATGACCACAGCATACCTGCCAGGGCTGCCTGGCACCGGATGGAGGAAAATTCGTCAATGTCACAAAACACTGCTGGTACGTAAATCGCGGGGGGGGGGGGGGGGGGGGGGGGGGCGGTGCGGGGGAGGCACAGAATGAGCTCAGCACACATTTGCCAGGATGGAGCAAAATTAGTCGAGTCACGGCAATGCTGGTGGCACGGATAAAGCATGGCTGCATCTCTATTTGCAAGTTTGCAAGCAGGAATCTAGTTTGCTATATGAAATTTGATGGCAGTTACTTACTGTTCCTTCTTTGATACATTTCCTGTTTGACCCACTCAACTCAGGCCACAACGAGCTGACAAAATTACTTCATAACTTTCTATTAGAAAATTATTCATGTCACGAACAACTATTCTGTGACCAACTTCAAATCCCCCCAGTAAGGCCCAAATAATACACTAAGAACTTCTCCAATGGGAAAACTTCTTCCAACCCTGATTTATATTCCAATTTCTAGGTGATATAAAATGGAAAAATTTTATGAAAATTTCAACATGTAGAAACTAGTTAAGTAGAAATCCATTTTAGAAAAAAAAAAAAATCTCCCATCCATGATTTTTATCCCAAATTCTAGGTGAAAACTATTATAGGAGTAGAAATCCATATTAGGAAGAAAAAAAAACTTATCCCAACCATAATTTCTATTCCAATTTTTAGGCGATGTAGGATGAAGAGTTCCTATGAAAATTTTCACACGTAGAAACTATTATAAAAATTTCCCATCTCTCATACTAATTAATATTGGGTGTCATGTTATTAAATTGATCATTTTATTTAAAATAAAAATGGAGAACCATTTGAGTTTTTTTTTTTGCGCAATTTCTATATATAAACTCTACCAACTAGGATAGAAATTTTGTTAAAGTAAAATGACATAGAAACTCAATTTTAGAAATCCCCATTGGAAAGAGTCCACGAGAGACTCCAGATAACGAACCAACAGACCAGAATTTTGTAACCCCAGTTCAGTAGATGCAACTCAAGTTCTAGAAAACTTGAATATTCTCCTAGGAAATATAACAGCAAATAGGATTCGACAATCAATTTATATTCCTCTAAACTTGTAATCAAAGAAATTAAATGAGCAGGGAATATCAGTTCTTTTATAAGCTAATAATGCATTGCTCAAGTACAATGATGGAAAACTACGGCAACGCAGTTCTTACATTTTACGACAGCACATTTTTTCTTCAATCAAATCTAGCAATCGACCATTTAAGTATGATCATAAATAGAATCAAATACGGATATGCAGTGGACGTACCTGGAATATGCAGAATAATGGCCAATAATTAGCAGTATCTACTTACCGTGTAATCCTCCAAAACGACTTATTCTATTAACGGTGAGTTTCGGTCATCTTAACCCTACATCTTTCTAGGGTATCCTCGAAAACTTGATTGATGCTATTAACAGTGCAATCTTGCATCATCCTAAGGATACCATCTTTGCAGCATCTTAAGTTAAACAACCATCCAATATCAGGTCAACTTCTTTACAGGAGGCCGTAAAGAAATGAATGAACGTTCTAATTTGCTCAAAAAAGTACACCTAAAGCACAAGGATGTAACATCAGAACAGTGAATACATGTATTTCAATGTAAGGTTTCCTTGAAGAACAACACCGGATGTAATGGAGGATTGCATTGCAATCTTTGAGAAGAGGCAGGAAACGAGTGGCTTTGAACAACCAGGAAGTCGATGTGCTCCAGAAGAACTATCATCAAGATCAACCTTTGAAATCAAAAAGATCCAACAAGAATTTTGATGTGATCCAGCCTCATCATGACATTGAACAGTTCGTACAGTTGCTCAACGGGATGGTTTCTGTAGGTATAGCAACACAACAGGAAATCATTTCAGCTACATTAACTATGCACAAAATCATTTCAGCTTACATTAACTATGCTGATTAGTTTTGTCGTGATTCTATGAACAGTTCATGAACACTTCTAATCTTGTATGCAACCAAGTGAGCTTGTTGAGTAATATGCAAAATACAAAGTGGAAGCAAAATAATTCTAACATCACTAGAGGCATAATCGGATATGGGTACTATCGTATCCATATTTGTTTTCACATCTTAGATAGGATTCTACTATAGTCTACCGTATCTATATTTGTTTTCATGTCTTAGATAAGGATCAGATATAAGAGAACGGATATGATAAATCGGATTCTGATATGTATCTTTTAGTGTTAATCCTTCTGATTGGGCTATAATAAGCAAAGCCTTCACTGGCCAATGGTTAGAGAACTTCGTAAGAAGGGAACAGCTCTAGGGTTTGAATCCCTTGCATGTTACAAGGCATTTACCTTACAAATATAATACAGTAGCACACACGCCAACCCCACACAGACAGATGGTTGCCTTCTGTTACCCAGCCTATCAACTCCACAGGGAGCTCAGTCTCACCCTTCACCATGCGAACATCCATATGTCACAATCCCTTACAAGTTACAAGGCATTTAACTTGCAATTATTTTATTTTACAGTAGCACACCCGCCAACCCCAAACAGACAGATGGTCGTCTTCTGTTACCCAGCCTATCACGAGAAAACTCCAACCATGCGAACATCCAGATGTCACAATCCCAATTAGAGTAGCGGCACTGTATTCTGATCAGGAGAATCCGGATAAAATTTCAAATCAATAGATCTGAATCCCGCCAGATATGGCATAACCTAAACGGGCATATTTATGGATCCAGGTCCGGATAAATCCATATCTGAATGCACCCCTAATGTTGGCATCCGGATATTATTGCATCATCCCTAATGGTCCCTGAAACATTTTACTTTCCTATGTTGGCTTCAAAATGAAGCAAATTCTTTGTAACAAATAGCTTTTCTCTTTGGCCAGAACCTTTTCTTGTCTAGGGAAACACGGAGGTTGGTCGTTGGTTACATGAATGTAAACTTAAATTGCATTACCAATGTGGTCAATCTACCAACCAGCCAACTAGCCTTCTTGGTATTACGACCAAGGCCCCTGTTGGTCACCGCTACATTGGTTATGAATTTGGTACCAGCACAAAGGGTTGTCATCAAGTTGATCATCAAAAAAGATAACTTTATCAATTCTTTACTGGAGCTTTCTCATCCTCTATGACCAACTGTAGAGTGACCAGAGAAGGCTATGATGAGTGATCAGTTGAGCATTTCCCAGAGTACAAGAACTATCCAAAATATATCATCTAAATCATCACTTATTTAGTGTTCTATATTGTTTGACCATAAATCATTACAGTTTGAAGATAGCAGGTTAGTTCCCTAATAACTTGTGCTTCATTGTGATCATCATTGTTTAATTGTCTTTCAAGTGATACTTCCAATTGTACTTCCAGACCAGAACAACAACAATTCTCACAGCAAGCAGCACCCCTATCAAAGTTATACCCAACTAGAAGGTTTTGATCAAGTTGTACTACTTTTCTTGCAGAGCTAAAATGTTTGTTGAACAAACAATTAAGTTCTTAGACAAAAAACCTCCAAGGTGTTGCTTCTTTATACAATTTTACATGGACAAATATAGCCAACTGTAACTAGGTGGTGCTCAATATAACACCATGGGGCTACTGTGATAGATGATGTCGTAACATTTCACGCTCTAAGAACTCGAGGAACATTTCAAGCTCTAAGAACTAGAGGAAATAAAGTATCATGACAATCTTGAATTACCAAATTTCTACCTGGACTATGAGAACTCATAATGTCCCTCCTTTTACATTATTCTGGATCAATACTAGAAGATAGTTAACACTTTCGACACTTAGGTGTCTTTGGTTGGTGGAAAGTGAGAAAGGGAAGGAATAAAAAAAAAAGGAAAATAGTTCACTTGTTCGATCAAAAGAAAAAAAGAAAAGTGAAAGTGAGAGTATCTCATATATTAAACATTTTCTTTTCCTTTCCCTTCATCTAGGGAAAACCATTCTCCCCCAAGAAGGGAGAAAATTGAAAAACAATTATTGTGGTCTTCTCTCTCCACTCCACTGCTTTGACTGACCTCCTTCCATTGACATTTCTTTTCAATCCTGTTTTTCAGTGTTCTAAATTGCGGCCTAGGCGGCCTTCGGCCGCACCGAAAACTCCCTAGGTGGCCGGCCTAGGTAATAGGCGGGCCTACGTGACGCCTAGGGGGCCCTAGGCGGCCTGTTATGCTGTCGAAAATTTCAAAATTTTCAAAAGAAAAAATTCAAAAATTTCATATTTGAAATTTCAAAATTTTCAACTTTTAAATCTCAAATTTGAAATTTCAAAAAAAAAAAATTTAAAATAAAAAGTTTCAAAAAGAACACATACCTCCTCCTCCAGCTGCTTCTTGCTTCTGATGCTGAGGAAGAGGAGAGGAGAGGGAGACGAAGAGGAGAGGAAAGGAACCTATCACTTGAAGAGAAGAGGAGAGGGAGGAGAGGGTTTAGGGTTACGGTTTGGGAAACCCAAAGAAAATAAGTAGACGGCCAAAAAAAAGTATGTATACCTGACTCGAACCAATGACCACCCCCTCCGGGTGAAACCTTATCACTCCCACCTCTATCCAAGTTGTCAAAAGTTTTCCATAATATATATGCAAGTAACATATACATATAAAAAAATTCCAGTTCGGCGCCTAGGCACCGCCTAGGCGCTAGACGCCCCGCATCCGTAGCAAAATTTATAACATTGCGTTTCTTTACAACTTTCTCAGTAGTTTTCCCTTCAACTTTCGCAATTGGACAAACGAAAAAAGCTTTCATTTTCCTTTTCTTTCTTTTTCACTTTCTTTTTCTTATTCTTTCCCATCAACCAAATACTTGGTATCTCTTAGTTTCCCTTTTTATGCCCCCAGAAAAGATCCAATTATCAGTTTGAAGGTACTGACTATTTTGAACATATACATCATACTAGAAGGAGATCAAGTGCGAACTCAACAACCATTACAACTTACAAGTTTACACATGTGAAATAATTACTTTACTAGTTGTTTGGAACATCGACCATGTGAATCTATGGGTTAAAACTTTTAAATTTCTAACTATAGACTCAATTTCTAATATCCAAGTGGTGCAGCATAGCAAAGTGTTGAAGCCTTGCTGCAGTTGTGCAAGATAACTAGGTTGAGAACTTGACCACACCTGAAAGCCAAAATTTATAGCTCAAAAAAAAAAAAATTAAGGAATAATAATAATAACAAAATCTATCATTCTCCTGGGGCTGTGTTAAAGTATTTCACTCTCTAGCTATTTAATCTTTAGTGAAGGTAAAGATGAGAACAATCCATTAGTTCAAGGGTCCGATAATACAGAAACATTGATGCATTCTTCCTTAATCTTT
Organism: Iris pallida; assembly: GCA_029216955.1. Classification (NCBI taxonomy): domain Eukaryota; kingdom Viridiplantae; phylum Streptophyta; class Magnoliopsida; order Asparagales; family Iridaceae; genus Iris; species Iris pallida. Next base: position 65,400 of record JANAVB010029140.1, on the reverse strand, counting down.
GGGTTGGCTACATGCATTCTTTTCTTTTATTCAGAATCCTTCCCAAAAATTGAAATTTCCTTATCCATTCGAAATAGCTTCTAATTAGTTTTAATACTAGCCCTAGTTCTAGAAAGTTCTATAACCTAGAGCCTATCACTGCTAAATGGTGAATTTATCGATCTTTGTTGAATCAATCATCTCCAACGATTTTCTCTCATCTAATATTGTTTTATTGACCCCTTCTAATGTCCAAAATGTCTATTATGTTATACGCGCCCACGCCACTCTCCACCATATAAGAATGCACTCTTTCCTTACCCAAGTTATTAATGTCTTGCCACTTCAGCTCAAAATTCCATTACAGCTGTGCTTATTTTTGTCTTATTTACCGAATTTTCTGACCAGAAAAGCATGACTGGTTTATAGTGGTCATATAAGACTCCTCTAAATTTCAAGCCACCTATGTAAGTCATCAACTTGATTAGTAATCTGCTTAATTCAATGACCAGAATGCAATCAACAAATAATCCACTTCAACATTCCTGTTTACAGTAACCAGAAAACATGGTCGGTTTTCTGTCTTGGAACTTTGTTTCCGAAACATGGAACTGTTTTTTTTCTAGATCAGTAGATCTAATGATTTAGACGTTTCTCCGTAGGGGGAAAAACTCAGATCATTATTCTAAACCTGAACTCTTTAGTTGTAACCTGATGTAGCCTGATAGCGGAACGGACTTACCTTCGTGCTTGGCAATGTCAAAGTCGATCGGTGATAACGATAACTGGACCACCATTGCTTAGTAAGAGCAAAGACGTGCCGCAAAAATTCCGACGGATGGCCTTGTGAGGGGTCCGCACGAAGGATGCTTGAAAACCTAAAACGAGGGGCTTACAGATCCACGGAATAGTCGAGTCCACGACCAAGAAAATAAGAGAACAAATCTCAGAAGTTAAAGAAGAATTTTATTGATTAAAAAGTTATCCTTCAATTGCATACAGAAGGTGCCTATTTACTATACTTTTGGTCACTGAATGTTTGCCTCACCAAAGTTTTAGTCACTCAAAGATATTTTCCAAAAATTTAGTCACTGAATGTTTGGCCATCCAAAAAAATGATCACTCTGTTAAATTGTTATTTGTTTTATTAACATTTTTTGTTGACATGGCATGTTATGTGCCATGTCAGTCATTAAGTATGACCTAGCACATTTATGTGGGCTATTTTTGGGTTTTATTTTTCAAAAAAATTGTTTGGGTATTAAGTTTTTAAAAAAAATGAAATATCATGTCATAAACATTGAAACATGGCACATAACTTAATACCCAAATGAATTTTTTTGCAAAATAAAATCCAAAAATAGCCCACGTAGATGTGCCACGTCATACTTAACGACTGACATGGCACATAACATGCCATGTCAACAAAAATCGTTAATAAAACAAACAACAATTTAACAGAGTGACCATTTTTTTGGAAGGCCAAACATTCAGTGACTAAATTTTTGGAAAATATCTTTGAGTGACTAAAACTTTGATCAGACAAACATTCAGTGACCAAAAGTATAGTTTTCCCAAGATAAAATCTATCCTAATAAAAAATAGAGTCAAAATAAGAGTCTTAAAAGAAATAGGATTCTTAACAACTCTATATAAAAATAAAGCTAAAAAAAAGAAAAAGAAAAAGAAATCCTAGAAGGATTCGGAATTGGAATCAACGCTGCATCAGTCTCCCATGCTCTAAAAGAACTCGTCCCTAAGTTCTTCTCCTAATAAAGCAGTTCGTCATGTGGAAAATACTCGTAAAGATTGGCGACATTGAAGGTTGAGGAGATCTGCATGTCTTCATACATTATGTCTAGCGTCACGATAGCGCTAAAGTTGCGGATTAATCGTCGGTAGAAGTTGACAAGACCATAGAAGCTTTGAACTTTAGCCATTGTCTTTGGAGTAGGCCTGTCGCAAATTACTCGAATCTTCTCTTCATCAACACTGAGGCCATTTGTGCTAGTCACAAATCCCAAGAAGATGAGTTGGTTAGTGAGTAAGCTACACTTCTTAACAATGTTATAGATTTTGTTAGGCGAAATCGGTGCGCCGAGCACCCGACTAGCGCCTAGGCGCCGATTTGTTTTTGTTCTTTTTTTTGCTCTTGTATATATATATATAGCATATATGTAGCATATAGACACCAAAGCTTGTGAGCTTATATGGCCAGCAGAGCTATTCCTAAGTTTTCTTACGTGTAGTTAAGGATTCAATCCCTGGAGATGAGTTTTTTTTCAGTATTTTTTTCTTTACCTAAAAAGGAATAAAAGGGGGAGGAGAGGAGAGAGAGTCTGCAACAGAGCTCCTCTCCTCTCCCCTCTCCTCCCCCCCCCCCCCCCCCCCTCAGCCAGCAGCAGCAGACCATCGGCGGCGGCGGCGGCGGAGTCTCCCCTCCCCTCCTCTCCCCCCTTCCCTCAGCCAACAGCAGCAACAGGCCGACGACGGCAGCGGCGGCGGTGGCAACGGTGACGGTTGACGGTGGCAGGTAAGTAATTTATTTTTTCAAATCTAATATTTTTTTGATTTATTTTTTAATTTTTCAAAAAAAAATTAGCCGAGTAGTCAGCCTAGGGCCAAAACCCGCCTAGGGGGTTTTCGGTGCGGCTGGCGGCCACCTAGCACCTAGGCGCCGCCTAAACGTCGCCTAGGCCGAAATTTAGAACACTGGTTCTTAATTCGAAGAAAATTGAGAACTTCCCTGAGGTGTTTCAGATAATCAGGTTGGCTCTTGTTATAAATTAGGATATCGTCAAAATAGATGACTACAAACTTTCTTATCAATGGCTTCAAAACATGATTCTTGATGCGCACGAAGGTTCTTAACGCATTCGAAAATCTGAAGGGCATAAAGAGCCATTCAGTACTTCTCGAATCTTGAAAATAGTTTTCAACTCATCATCAATTCGGATGCGAACCTGATGGTAGCTGATGGTGATGTGGTTGATAGCCCAATTGTCGATGCACATACACCACGAGCCATCATTCTCTTCAATTAGTTATGTTTAGTTTTGTTTCTTGATTAGAAACCGGCAACTTCATCTATTCTTGAGGGGTTGAAAATTTCAGTTCAGCATCTACAATGGGTTCATCCGACTTTGATATGTTCTTCTCAATCTCGTTGTCTTCATAGTTAATAATGGCAACTGATGTTCTGAGGAGACAATTATTGTGGAAATGCTCAAGCCCCTTTTGTGGTTGTGGACTGGTCTTAAGAATATCATCATTTGCTAATGGAAGGAGAGTGAGGCGTCGTCCATCTTGAAGGAAGGAATATGTGGTATCTTCCCCGGTACGTGACAAATTGTCACGGTCGACCGAGGATGATGTGATAATAGTACATGTCAACAATATCGAACGTGACTTCATCTTTGAAGGTCTTTCTAATGGAGAAGGACATGCGACAAACTTCAGAGGCGACTATGTTGTGGCCCTGTTGAATCCAGCCAATCTTATATAGAGTCGGATGTGCTTCTTTGGCCAGTCCCATCTTCTGTACCATTGCTCTTGAAACAATGTTCTCTGTGCACCAATTATCAATGATGATATCACATAGCTTGTCTTTAATCTTGCATCAAGTTCAAAAGACATTGTGGCCCTGCGGCGGTTCTTCAATCTTTGGGGCTAGTAATAGCCGTATGACGATACACACTGACTGTTCAAACTCCTCAGACGTTACTGGTTTCACCATTGCTCTTTTAAAAAAGAAATATTTCCAAAGGTTTCCAAAAAATTAGAATCCTCGATCTGTAGGGCTCTGATACCACTTGACGCTGCGTGATAGCAGAACAGACTTACCTTCGTACTTGGCAATGGTCAAGTCGATCGGTAATGACGATAACTGGAACACCGTTGCTTGGTGAGAGCAAAGCAGTGCCGCAAAAACTTCGACAGATGGGCCTTGTGAGGGGTCTGCACGAAGGTTTCTTAAAAACCTCAAGCGAGAGACTTCCGAATCTACGGAATAGTCGAGTCCATAACCAAGAAAAAGAGAACAAATCTCAGAACTTAAAGAAGAATATTATTGATTAAAAAATTATCCTTTAATTGCATACATAAGATGCCTATTTATAGGACTTTTATGACAACCTAATCCTAATCAAATAAAGATAAAATATATCCTAGTAAAAAATAGAGTCAAAATAAAAGTCTTAAAAGAAATAGGATTCTTAACAACTCTATATAAAAATAAAGCTAGAAAAAAAAATCCTAGAAGAATTCGGAATTGGAATCCACGCAGTGTTCTAAAAATCGCTTTTAGGCGCCGCCTAGGCGCTGGGCGGACAGCCACCGCCCAAGGAACGGCCGAAATCGGCCTGTAGGCGGTGAAGAGCAAAATGCGGCTTTAGACGCCCGCCTAGGCGGCTCCAGGCAGAGAGGCGGCCGCCTAGGGGCAGGCACTCGGGGAAGAAGGCTCCGCCTAGGTGATTTTTGAAAGAAAAAAAAATTAAGTCAATCCGACCCGAAATCCGATAACCCGTCTATAAAACATACCTAAAACCACTAAAAGAGAAGAAGCAGCGGCAGCAACAGCACACCAAGAGAAGAAGAAGCAGTGGCAGCAGCATCAGGTTAGGTATTCTTCTACTTCTTAGTCTTCTTCTTTTTCTTTTCATTCTTCTTCTTCCTTCTTCTTCTTCAGTCTTCTTATTCTTCTTCGGTCTTCTTCTTTTTCTTAAGTCTTCTTCTTCTGAGTCTCTGTCTTCTTCTTCTTATGTTTCTTCTTCTGAGTTTTCTTCTTCTTCTTATGTTTCTTCTTCTGAGTTTTCTTCTTCTTCTCATGAGTCGTCATCTTCTTCAAGTCTTTCTTCTTCTCTTTTTTTTCCTTCTGATTCTTCTTCTGGTTCTTGAAGATATTTTCTGTTTTGTTTATAACATATATGACTGTGCACAATCATAGATAGTGAACAGTGAGAAATTTGACTGTCACAGGCACAGTGAACGAAATTTGACTGAGTCACAGGCACAGTCACATGCACAGTGAACACAGTAAAAATTTTGACCGAGTCAAAGACATTTAACACGGTGAGAATAGAAAAAATGTCTTGAGTCACACATAGACAATAAAAAAAATGATAGTGACTGGCTGAAAAAGAAAAAATATATGTAAAATATAACCAGAACTTTTAATATGACTAAAAAATGTTTGAACTTGTACTATTAGTTATTATATGAGACTGAAATTAGGGTATAAGCTTTACTTGAACATATTTTTAATTTCTAGATTTTTTTAATTTTCGTCGACCGCCTAGAATTAGGCGGCTACCTAGGCGCTAGGCGGTGGGTGGCCGCCCGTCTAACGCCTAGTGCCTTTTACAACCTTGAATCCACGCTACATCATAACCTGAACTAACTGATGATTAATTCACTCAAGAAACGTCATATATATATATATATATATATATATATAGTATCACCAATTTTTGGTGCAACACTTTCTTGCCTAAAATTGTTATTGTTTATGGATAAAAAAGTCATTTACTCACCCATTAACTCAAACTTCCATACTAATCTAAATCCGTCATAACCCCCCCCCCCCCCCCCCCCTTCTCTTTCTCTTCCTTACTTTGTGCCCCTATTCCGTCAAAACCACTCTCTCACACTGGAAATTGCCTATGTTCTTCTTTTGCTAGAAATTGCACATGCAAAGTGTGTGCCCCGGCCTCTAGTATATATATACCCAATTGGTCTACTTCAGTCCTGTTAAGTCATATAGAACCAGAAATTAATTAGGATACCAATAGCGAGCTCTATTGCAAGGTCATAGACATGATATGACAAATAAGGACACAAAAACACTGCATACACCTGTTTTGGCGTGTTCATATGTATATTTTGGTTTTACTATGTTGTGACCAATGAGTGACATATAACAACACCATGGAGTGCTCAGGCTTCCTGTTGCCAAATATATATATATATATATATATATATATATATACCGTCAAACAAGGACAATTCCACATATGGACTCAACAGCATATAAACAAAGTCTCCATGTTTATACTATAAAAGATAGATATTTCAAGTCTTTAATGGAGGTGCAGTATCTGCACCACACTGTGGTCTGATACTCGGAGACTCCAAACTTTGTCTTTATGTTGTATACACCATTATCGATGTAATTTTAATATGCTACTTGTAGCATTTGTGGTGTATGGAAGACGTATTTTGTACCTTATTATGCCATTGTCATCTAAAGACGTAAGAAGATGAAAAGGATACTTTGGTAATATTTGTTATGCTTCGGGTCTGTGTGCGATCTTCTCCTTGTTGATAAAAGAGTAATGCATGCATTGAACAGGAAACTATTACTGATATAACCAACAAGAGCTATCGCCAACTGTACCACTACATTTGAAAGCAATATATCTTCTTTGCATGCCTATCAGTGTCTTATCATATAGATTATATAACCAAAATTCTTCATATTAACTAAAGAGGCCAGCCAAATGCCATTAGTAGAACATGTGTCAACCAATAAGTCACCTTATTATTGAACTAGAACCAATTGAAAGGCATGCTCACTCCTGTTAAACCAGACCAAATCGCGAGACACGTACAGGACACTTTATGCAAGTTAAAAGAAATGACATATTTTCCAAACAACAGTAGCAACTTTCCGATGAGGAAAAATTAGATAAAGTAAGACCCCTAATCTAGACAGAATCAAGATGACCAATATATTTATAACAACAAAAACAACAAAACCTCCTAAATTTTTTGGTCGGCTGTATAAATCCTATTCTTCCATTCAGCTTTCCTAAGAACCATATCCTCTGTAACACTAACAAAAATCATATCCTTCTTTAACACTTCAATCTCATATATTTATAAAGGAATCACAATTTATTAGGAGTAACCAAAAGTCATCATGACTTCCCAGATATAGGCTAATACAGAAATGTCCAAATAAAAAATTAGAGCCCATGCCGATGTCTCTCTAATAGAAGAAAGGTGCATCAGTATTTCACACTTCTCCTTCATAAGATTTTTCCGAGTTTATGATCCATGTCCTGAATACTCATTAGATACAGCTTCCTTCCCTTGTCAGATAACTGGTCATAAAACATACCTCAGTCTTTTATGTCCCTCTCTTATATATGTCTGATCCTGATGTTTTTATCAACAACCCACGATAAGTCAGAAAATACAACAGAACAACAATAACTCGGAAGTACTTTATTAAATTCCAAAACACACTATTTTGCTGAACCTTATTTCAGCTCTATGAGGATCATATGAGATGATTATCCTGGAGAAAAGCTACCAGCCAATGGATACTTTTATTATGTTCAAGTTCATATCAGTGCAGATATCATGTTGACTTAGTAAATAAGAATCTTAGTATGAATTAGCTCCCCCTGTCCACCCCCCCCCCCCCCCCCAACAAAAAAAACACCCACCCATAACCCTACGAAAAAGAAAGCGACCTTGTGAGCAACTGCCCTTAATGTGCATAACCAGTGAAAGAATAATATATAAATTCAGTTCGTCTGTTAAGAGAATAGAATTATCACCATGTTATCAAATTTTCTGATTAACTAGGAGAGCACTGAATTAGCTTGAACACATTTAAATAAAAACTAAGAAACTATTCAATGTACAATCTGAACAATTGCCAGAAGTAACATTCCAATTAGCTACAGTAAAAGCTTCTAAGCATATGCTGTAGTCCCTTCAGAAATTGATAAAATTATACATCCAAATAAATTTGAAAGATGCACTGCTTGCATAATATTATCTTAACGTGTAACTAAAGTAGCCAAAGAATCTTCCAGTAGTAAAAAGCTAACCAAAAAGCATATCTATCAATAAGAAGAAATGTATAATCAATCAAAGAAACGTTGGTGATACCTTGAGGAAATAAAATAATTCATACGGAAAGAAGAGGTGAATATAGAAGGGGAGTCTCCACTTCTCTATATCAAAGATAATTTTGCAACTACTAAGTAGCATATGGAGAAAGGAGGGGAATTACAACTAAAGTTCAAGCATTCTACATATTGAACACAATTTCATGTCATACGAACGTTGAATTAGCATTGGAATATATTGGCCTGAACAAGTGAAGTTGCTCTCATTAGGTCCTAAATGCAAAATTGGTCATGTACGAGCCAAACAGATCATGTGTCTGCCACTAACAAATAGAACATGTGTTTGCCTCTAAAGAGATGATTTGATAAACATCACTCATTTAGAAAACTACTACGAGTGCAATTCAAGCATTCTCATATTGAACACAATTTAATGTCATAATGGCGATCAAATTGACACACATAACATATTGGCCTAAACGCATCAATTGCCCCCACTAATGTCCTACAGAATGTGAATCTGCTGACAATTGATAAAACACCATTTGTCCAACAACTATGAATACGTATAGAAGACAAGTTTCATCAAACATTATGAAAAATAATACTGAAAATATTTTACCCTGTAAAGTCACAACCAATCCTTCTGTTGTAGCTTGAGTGGCAAGTAAACCTCAGTAAGGTACTGAAAACCAAATGAACTAAGCGCTTGTATCTCAGCCTTATGCCTTGTCTTCACCATGATCTCCAGCTCCTTCACCCAACCTTTGTTCCTCTTCACAAAATCCTCCTCCAAAAGATCCTTACCAGCCTTCACATCCTGATCTGTCATAGGAAGCCGACACTGCTCTGGAATTTGGTACTTATCCAAGTCACTTGGACGTACTCCCAACCATTTAATATCCGGCGTTGTCAAATTCGAACTGTCATAAGACATGTTCTTTGAACCACACATATAAACTGACAAGATCTTCAGCCCATATGGGTCACTATCTACTAAAGCAAGCACTGGTAACTTAAGCTCTATCTTCATTTTCCTCAAGAATAGCCTAGTAGCAACATCTGGCTGGCCCTTTGCTGTGACAATGATACAAGGAAACCGGTTATAGAATCGGTCCTCAGCGAGTCGCATGAATGCAGCATCCTTTTCAACTAGTAGAATGAATAGAGCATCACTCTCCAGATTCCCGACTCTATCAATATTAGGTGGGATAGCCTTGCCACCAATACCCATTTTTGTACAATCGATCCGATCACCATCATCAGTGAAGATGACTCTACCAACAACAACCCCCTTTTCTGAAGCCACCACATGGAGGGAAGACCGGGTGCATCCAAGCATACAAGAAACATCATCAAGAACGGCATCAGACTGCGACTGATCCTGAGATAATAACCACGAGTTAAAGGATCATGGGTAACAGGAAAATGAAGAAATTCAGCACGAGAAAAATGTGAATAATCACAATATCTACAAAATTGTGAAAAAGAAGTTAAAAGATTAACATGCAAAAATTAGTGAAAATTATGTACAAAATGTTCTCTCCCCCAGTAATGCCATTCATCAAGTGTCAAGAAAGAATGCATTTTAGTTGGACCTTTGGAATGTAATCCAGAACATAAGAAGCAACCATTAATAATATCATTCATCGAGTATCAAGAAAGAATGCATTTGGTTTGGCCTTTGGAATGTATTATGCCTCAAAATATATGTAATTCGTTGCATAAATCCTATAATCTCCCCCCTAATACAATTTAGTCTAAGAAGATCATAGAAGGCTGTCCTTAAGAGCATGAGCATAAATTGCATGATCAATAGAATAGACTTCCATGCTCCGACAAATTTTGGATCCTCTCCTCTACACCTTCCATTGAGGAGAGAACACAGCTTGAATCTTGACCAGTTACTTTAAGGATTAGATCGAAGAAAAACAAATAGCTACCCTGGAAAATCTTATCTAGAAACATTAGATCCTAATCACCTGCATACATTTATACAGTCAGGATTATGTAGGAAATCTGAATCATCTATTATCAAGTACTCTCTTAGGCTTTTGCAAGCTCCTCTACTTCTTATAGCTTCCTCAGCTTGGGAATTTGGCACCGACACAAAAGAAAGCTACAAGTTAACTCACCATCATTATCGTCCAAGCATCCATCCGTCAAAATGGGTCGAGTACAGAGCATAAGATAGTTCCATCAAGGAATGGACTTGACAGTTTTTATCACCGGCTGTGGACCTAACATCAACCCTCTACGTTGGTGATAAATTCTCAGCCAAGCTAGCTATGTGCATGAGAGACTCATGGAATAACACCTAGGTGGCCAATTGGCAGGTAGGTAGCTCAACCTTTTTGGGATATTCGGTTTAAGCTCATGCAGCCGAGGAGCACCCTTCAAATTCCCATAGACTATAAAGAGTCTAGACGAGAAGGTAAGATGATACAATTTGATTTGTTACAGGGAATCACATTCGTCTCTCTTACACATTAAGCCGAAGAGTGGAAGGAATGACAACCCTCCAAGTGCTTGTTATTGTGTCCCACAGAGAGAGAGAGAGAGAGAGAGAGAGAGAGAGAGATAGAGAGAGATTATGAAGAAGAACAACAAAAAGGAAAGGGAAGATGGAAAGGAATGTAGTTGTTGTTATAATACTTGGAAGAGCTTGACGTCGGTGTAGAATAGATCCCTCTTGGTGACATGGATGTTCCTCTGCAGCACCCCGTAGATGAGCGTGAGCACCTTGGCTGTAATGGTAGCCTTCCTGACGGTGGAGAGGTTGGCGAAGGGCCTGGAGGAGCACTTGTCCCTGAGCACGATCCTGTCAAGCTCCGGGACGTACATCTGGTTCGACGAGGCGCGGGAGGGGACGTCGAAGGAGAACCCCCTGCCCGCGAGTATGGACCTCGCCATGCCGAGCACCGCGCGCTCGATGGAGGACTGGACCGCGCTGACGTCGCGGTCGGATACCTCGCGGCAGGCCGAGGGGAGGTTGAGGTCGGAGAGGGTCCTGGGCGCCGAGGAGGAGAGGAGGGACTGCTGGGTCTCCAGCCGGAGCTTCTCCAGGGAGGCCAGGAGGGACGCGTCGGACTGGAGCTGGGACCGGAGGGACTGGGCGTGGGACTGGGCCTTCGGGACCTTCTTCTTCGGGTTACTGTTAGGGTTAGGGTTCGGGACGCGGCGCTTCTTCTCCGACATTTTTCTTTTCCTTCTTCTGCTTTGGGGGTTTGGGGTGGTGGGAAGAGGGGGGCGAGTGTGGGTTTGATTTAGGTTGTATGTAAAGGGGCCGGAAGTGGTGGGTTTTTTCTAGGGTCCGACTATTGGCACCCCACCCATTTCTAAGGACACCCCAAAAAAATTAAAAAACATGTTAAAAGACCAATATACCCCCAAACGTTTTCTTAGTACACCCAAAAAAAAAATTGCGATGCGCTCGACAAATACTGGTCGAACAGACAAGGTCTGTTCGACAAGTATTGGTCGAACATGTCTTGACATGTTCGGCCAATACAGGTCGAACAGACCTTGTCCGTTCGACCAGTACAGGTCGAACCTACTGCGCCCAAATTTTTTTTCAATTTTTTTTTCGGTCGCGGTCGTCGGGAATCGGAGAGGGGGAGGAGGAGGAGGAGGCGGGTCGGGATGAGGGGGGGTCGGAGGAGGAGGAGGTGGGTCCGGGGGAGGGGGTTCGGAGGAGGAGTCGGGGAGGAGGAGGAGGAGGAGGAGGGGGGTTCGGAGGAGGAGGAGGATGGGGGGGTTCGGAGGAGGAGTCAGGGAGGAGGAGGAGGAGGGGGGGTCGGAGGAGCCAGGGGGGAGGAGGAGGAGGAGGAAGAGGGAGGGATGGGGTGTGCTTAGTAGGGGAGGGTAGAATAGGAATAAGGAATTTTTTTTTTTTTTTTTTTTTTTTTTTAATGGGGTGTCCTTAGAAATAGGTGGGGTGTCAATAGTCGGACCCTTTTTTCTATGTTTAATTGCAACTTGATATCCTCAACTATTTTCGTTTTTCAATTTGATACCATAATTTTTATTTTTTTAATTTGACATCCAAAAAAAATTTTGGACAATAATATACATGTTCAAAACTAAAAACTACTCTCAACCCCCTCCCACTCTCCAACGCCCACCCCCCCCTCCCCCCATCCCCTCCCCCCCATCCCCTCCCCCCCTCCGACCACCCGCCCCCGTCCCTCTTCCATCCCCCCTGTCACGATCCGCTATCCAAATTATTGGGCCGGGCCGAGTCATGTCCAGCCTACGCTTGAGATAAAGCGTAGTAAGCTGTTCTAAAGATAACAAGATAAGACTAAAATGTGCTAACAGTTCTATATGTAATAATGAGTCAAAAATGTTCCAAACACAAAAGTCGACTCGTATATAAATAAGATCCAAGTACAAGTCCAAAATGTAAAGCTGGATACTGGTCCAGTCACAAAATACATATTTAATACATGACTACTCTTAAAAGTCCAAAGTAAATAGACAACTAGACGAGTTTCCCCGCGGGTACATCCTCGTAAGACAAAGCCTGGTCCTCGGCAGCAACTCCATAATAGGAATCACAAAGCAACTCCTCCTCAGTAAGTATACCTACAACGTTATCCTGTCAGGATGGGAGCAAGTACTGATTCTAACAAACTAAATATACGAAACAAGAAATGAACAGAAGTGTAATAAACTGGAATCATGGCATATCATGGTTTAATTGGTTCTTTTTAGAAATGACAACATATATTTGTTTAAAAGTTTAAAACCGTAGCATGTACGTGATCGGTCAATAGGTGAATAGGATGTACAGCCGTACATATCAAGTTTTCTGGCATGCACATACGTGCACGAACGGCATCGGTGTATATCCATACACAAACGCGGGATCAGAACCTACGGCAAAGTTACATATAGAATGTTACCGTGCGCCGTAAATACATACGGAGAAGGGGGCCATGATCACGTACTCTACTAACAGTTTTCCCTTAACCCATTGTTAAACATGTGAGAGATATAAAAACTATCCTAAGCATGGTAGGGATATGAAAGTAATACAACATGTGAAGATTTAACTTGCTACCCCAAGGATCAGCATTTAACATGGTTGGAAATCACAGTTCATTGATGTAACAGTATGTAAAGTTTGTAGAAGTACTTACCTTTAGCAAAGCAAAGCAGTGATAAAAATACTATAGATGCCTGATGACTCGTCACTGTAGAAAGAATACATAAACTTAGTTTTCACACTAAGTTAAACACTAAGACACTAGTTGTGCAACACGACTTTCTGATTGGACACCTATCCAAATGATGACTTTAGCATAGGAGACCAGTGTGGGGTGACACAATACTCAAACTAACTTTCTAGGGCCTTTACACTAGTGCGGGGTGAGGTCCAATACTATAATAACTCAAAACAACACAAATCATTGCAAGTCGTAACTATTCAATAAATAAATCAAACTGTACACTGTGTTCTAACAATTTTTGAGATAGACAAAATGCTCAATTTTACATAAAATAAAGTACCAAAATGATCCTTGTTAATTATAGAAATTTATACTAATTTTTATGGAATTTATAAACCCTCGTAGATATTTATTAAAAATCAGCAAATATATGTATCCTGAAAATGAGTTCTGTTTTCCTATTTTTATAAAATACCAAAAGTACTTATTAAATGCTGAAAAAATTATAATAAATTAGCTAAATTAACATATTATTTAAATACAATTTTTTCCAGATTTTTACAGTACTTAAAATATATATAAAAATTCAAAAACAGCAAGCAACAGTTTCTAGAAAATAATTAATTAATTATTTACTATTTTGTCCATGTATTCGAAATTGAACCGAAGTCCAGATACATGAGCCAAAGCCATGAATCAAGTCCAATATGACTTGTACAGACTCTGAATGTATTAGACACAATTGGGCCCAAAAACCCATGCTATGTTTGGACATCAATTGGCCAGGATTAATAAAATACAGAAATTTAAATATAAATAATATATTTTAAAGTGGTAAAATATACAAGTCATAAAATTATATAATAAAATAACTTGTGAAATTTTACATAATAATATTTAGCACTAAAATTGCATTTAAAAATATATACATATTTATACAACAAATACTATTATATATATACATAAATATATAGATATTTATATACATATATAATGGATACATATATATATAATAAATATACATATATATAAAATACTAAATATAAAATATACATATATATATATATATATATATAACAGTATATATAATAATATATATACATATATACACACATATATATATATAAATATATATATACATATATACATATATATAATAAAATAAACTAAAAACAAAACAAAACCAAAAAGAAAGGAAAGGGGGGCTCGAACTCGGCCAGGGGGCAGAGCTGGGCTTAACATGGTCGAGCTAGCCAGGGGGTCAGCCCGGGTTGGTTGTTAGGGATAGGATTAGAGTTAGTTATATTATGGTTTTAGGTTAACGGGTTCTAAACCCGATAGCGTATTCTTCGTGTCCTGACAGTTAAGGACACGAAGAACGGTCGAGTCCAAGTGTTCGGGTCGTGCATGACACGCATGACTCGAACTAGACGTGTCCAGACTTACCACGAGACTCGGCGAGTCACATATGTGAATACGAGTCGTATCGGAGAAGAAAAGCAAGGTGACACGTACGTGTCCGACTTCGGGTCGATGAACGGAGCTGCTGTAGGGCGGAGGAGTCGTCGTGGTCGCGATGAGGGGCAGCGCTGGGTTCGTCTCGGCGAGGCGAACAAGATGGGGGTGGTCGCTCGTCGGAAAGTGGACGGTGGTGTAGGAACGAAATCGTAAAGCACAATACTCTAGAGGAGAGGGTGAATAGAGTTGGCAGCGGAAAAAATGCTAATTTAAAAATGTTAGCAGCAAGATCACAGAATAATAATAATCACAACTAAATAATGTAAAGGCAGAGATAAGAAAGCAAACGCAAAGACAGCGATGTATACTGGTTTCCCTCTGTTGAGGACTAGTCCAGTCGGTAGAACTCTTGCTACCAGTTGAATCCACTATTGGCAAAACCGCAAGTTTTCTTACGAAGTCCTTGCAACTTCTACAACGCGAGCTTTGATACGAAGAACTCGTCCAACTTCAATTTTGAAGAGTTGAATCTTCTATCAAGCCTCTGATTATAATCACTCTGAAACTTCTAGACCGTACCGCACTGGCAAATCGACTAGAGGATTGTAATTGGCTTGGGATCTGAAATTTGAAGCTCGAGAAAAACTCTTTGGAAGACTGAAAGCTTTAGATAGAGAGAAGATTGAAAGTGAATGAGTGAGTTAAAATGGTCGAAATCTTTCTCTATTTATAGTAATTCCAAAGACAGAATTCTGGCAGAATTCGGGCAGAATTCGGACAGAACTCGATGAGGAAATCTCGGTCAAATCCGCAACTGCAGAAGGACCAAGTTCCAAAGAATTCAAAAATCAAAACGGCCACTAACCGAACTCTGGCCGAGTTCTGTCAGGGTTAGGTTAGGTTTTTAAAAATAGTTTTTGGGGATTTTTGAAAACCTTTTTGAAAACCTTTTTGAAGCTTTTGTTAATATGAATGTTTTTCAAAACTAAGGATATTTTAAAAATATTTTGAAATTATTTTGGAATAGCCTATTTGCCAGTACGACTCGGTGTACAACGTATTCCTAGACTCAATAAAATGAAAAATATATTGCTCAAAGAAATACAGACTCGAATAGGCAAACATTGCTTCGGTCTTGAACTGAGTAGATAGCTGTTCTTGATCATGTCCAAGAGTCCGAGATATCCTGACTAGCTTCATATATCGAGACAGAGTTTGATCAATTATTAAAATCAGTTTGACCACATGACCAATGGGCCAACAATCTCCCCCATTTTGATAATTGACAAACTATGAATGATATAACATCTTTGCTTGGAATAAAATCAAAAATAGTAAAATTGTTCATATTCCTGCATTTTCTCAAAAAGAAATGTTAGATCCTATTTTCTCCCCCGTTGTCACTTAGCAAAATAATTGTAAAAGAGAAAAACTCCCCCGCAATCAATGCATAAATAACAAACAGTGAAGAAACACAAAAAAATAATCATGAGAAATGATAGAAATAGTAAAAAAAATAGAATGACATCATAGGCATGTATTTGTCTCAGGCAGTTTATAACAGAGAATTATTTCATAGGCAGTTTATAATAAAGAAGCAGATAAAGATGCTATAAATAAGTAAATAAACTGATGTGAAACATAAACTACGCATCTCATAAAGATAAAAAGATGTCCAAGAGACATAAAAAAATATCCAGTACAAGTCCTCAAAAGAAATACTGATAATAAAGTCTAAAGACTTGGAATGTCGGAGCATTTCCAAGTATACAGTAGATAACATCTAAGTCTCAAAAATCAACTAATATATCACAACTCCTCCTCCTCATCATCATCATCATCAGCATGACCGGCATGTCCAGAAGGACCAGCTGTAGAGGTACCAACTCCAGAAGGGTGAGGAGGAGCGCCAGTGTAAAACTCACCGACATAGTCTCGAGGAGGAGCACGGTCAGAACGGTACCAATCATATGCGTTACCGGGCTGAAAGTAGGCATGAACAGCCTCATCCTCATAGCGGTAACCAGAGAAGGCTGGATCTCTAGGAATAGAATCGGCAGAATGTCCAGTCTGGGCAAATCGAAGATCAGCGAAAGAATTTGCTATCGCCTGATAACGAGTGACATCGCGGAACTCACGCTCGCGAGCCATATCCGTCATCGAGACGTGCAAATCAGAAAGATGCTGGTGTATGCCCTCAAAAGTCATGGCATACTGCTGAGTAGGTGGAGGAGGTGGAGCAGTAGGAGGAACAGTAGGAAGAGCAGCAGCAGTCATACTACGACGAGATAATTTCAAAAAATTGGGCTCAGGGTCTTGAGTACAAGTTGACAAATCAATATCGAAATGCTGGAAGATGCGTGGAAGAATCATCGCATAAGAGAGATTTCTATCTCTTGCACGACAACGTTCCATCATCTGGATAATGGTCTTAGGGGCAGAAAATGGAATCCCCTTAAGAATGTGATATATAGCAGATAATTCAAGAGATGTGACATCATCCTTTGAAGTAGACTTTGGAAGGATAGTGGAGTAAATGATACGGTGCAATTCATAATTAAACAAGTTCAAGTTGTTTGCCTTAAACTTTCCAGAGCGAACTCGATCAGGTGCACAAAGTTTCGCTTTGAAACTAAGTGTCGTGCCGTCGGGGAATTCAAATTCAGTGATATCAACAAGCGGTTCACCTTCGTTGGGAATACCAAGGATTTCCGCTAAGAGGACATCATTGAAATTGATATCTAGTCCGCCAACACGAGTACTTATGTCAAACGTGTTTAATATGATATTGCAGTAGAACAGTCTAATGGCATTAGTTGCTACCGGAAAACAAAGTTTAACAACGTGTTGTAACCCTAATGCTTCAAAATAAGGGCGGTGTTCTGGAAACACAGTCCACTTGATATGAGCGCCTGTGCATATGGATCGCATGGAAAAGTCTCCATACCACAGAAGGGCTTGATGTAGGATTTGAAAGTAAAACCCATCGAATACGCCATCGCTAGATTGGACTGGCGAAAAGAGGGAATTCGTGGGTGGATTCGAAGATGATCCTTCCTCACTAGGATTGGTCGTCTTCTTCCTCTTGAAGGGGTTAAATCCCTTAGGTGCCATTGTGCAATAAAGTAAAATGCACGAAATTGAAAGGAGGAGAAATATGAAGTTATACCTTCCGAGATTCGAGTATGTTGAAGAGGACAACGATCTCCGCACGAATCCAAGATTTGGATGGATTTCACCACGTAGATTGGGAGAGAAGGAGTGGTGAAGAACTAGGGTTTTAGAGCTTTTCGCACGGCTGCTGTGCTGTGATGGTAGATTTTAGAAGCAATAAAGAAGAAAGGCTCTCGGGTTCTGGTTATATAACCTGATACCTTCAACCGAACTCGGGCCGAATTCGGTCCGAAGTCTGGCCGAATTCGCCTAGGGTTGGTTTGGAACACTTTCTTTTTCATTGACTCATTTCAAAGATTTAATTCAAAGATTAGTAATTTTAACATTCAATTAATATAATTAATATTATTTTATAGATTAAATATCGTTACACAGCGACTGTCTCAGATTAGCTGTAGGAGTACTGTTCCAACTGGCAGAGGTTCACCGGGGAACTCTTAAGTACTGCTTCGCCTCAACCGTAGTTGTGGTGACAGACAGACTCTTTATTGGCTTGTCTCTAACACAGTTTTTGCGTATTGACATAAAATCATAAAATAAAATTAATTAACATTATTGACGTCCAAAATTCTTAATTCTCGACGTAAATAATTGAAACGATCTTCTGCTCGAGGTTTTGTGAAAATATCAGCTAATTGATTCTCAGTATCTATGAACACAAGGTCAATATCTCCATTCTGATGATGATCTCTAAGAAAATGATGTCGAATCTCGATATGTTTAGTACGAGAATGACATACTAGATTCTTAGTCAAATTAATAGTGCTCGTGTTATCACAAAAAATGGGAATGTGTGTGTAAAATAAATCATAGTCTTCTAAGGTTTGTTTCATCCACAAAATCTGAGCACAACAACGTCCTACGGCGATGTACTCAGCCTCTGTTGTTGATAGGGCTACAGAATTTTGCTTTTTACTAAACCATGAGACTAAAGCCTTGTCTAAGAAATGACATGTGCCACTGGTACTTTTTTTATCAACTTTGCATCCAGCAAAATCTGTATCCGAGTAACCAATAAGGTCAAAGGACTTAGTTTTGGGATACCATAAGCCAACAGAAGAAGTGCCCTTAAGGTATCGAAAGATACGCTTAACTGCGCACAGATGTGATTCCTTTGGATTAGCTTGAAAACGTGCACACAGGCAAACACTAAACATAATATCTGGACGACTAGCAGTTAAATAAAGTAAACTACCGATCATACCTTGATACTTACGTGTGTCGACTGGCTTGTCTTGTTCATCAATATCAAGCTTTGTTGAAGTTGCCATCGGAGTGCCAATAGGTTTGATATTTTCCAGATCAAACTTCTTTAGCAAATCTTTTGTGTACTTGGCTTGATTTATGAATGTCCAATTGTCAGTTTGTTTGATTTGCAGTCCTAGAAAGAATTTCAACTCTCCCATCATGCTCATCTCAAACTCATTCTGCATACACTTAGAGAATTCTTGACACAGAGATTCATCAGTAGATCCAAATATAATATCATCAACATAGACTTGTATTAAGAGAAGCTTGCCATTAAAAGACTTAATAAAAAGTGTAGTGTCAACCTTGCCTTTTGAAAAACCGTTGTCAAGTAGGAAGGATCTTAAACGATCATACCAAGCACGAGGGGCTTGTTTTAAACCGTATAAAGCTTTCTTCAACTTGAAAACATGATCATGGTTTTTAAAATCTGTGAAACCCGGAGTTTGTGCTACAAAAACTTCTTCTTTTATAAAACTATTTAAAAATGTACTCTTGACGTCCATTTGAAATAATTTAAAATTATGAAAACATGCAAATGCACATAACATGCGAATGGATTCTAATCTCGCAACTGGGGCATAAGTCTCATCGTAGTCGATACCTTCTTTCTGATTGTATTTTTGAGCTACGAGTCGAGCCTTATTACGAGTCACTAAACCATTCTCGTTCAGTTTATTTCGGAATACCCAACGGGTGCCAATGACCGGATGATCAATAGGCTTGGGAACAAGTTCCCAAACTTGATTCCATTCAAATTGGTTTAATTCCTCTTGCATAGCATCTATCCAAAAACTATCACTACATGCTTCATCAATAGTTTTGGGTTCTAGCTGTGAAATGAATGCAACACTAGAAATAATATCTCTACTGGATGTACGAGTACTTACACCTTTGGTAATATCACCAATTACCAAATCCTTTGGATGATCAGCCGTAAATTTTAATCTTTTCGGCAAACTCTGAAGGTAGCTGGTTCCTTGATCTTCTCTAAGAGGATCAGCTAGTGCCGAGCTTGGTTGAGAATCAGCTGTTGTTGAGCTTGGTACAGTTAGATCTTCGTCATTGTCATCGATAGTCATTTGATTCAGTTCATCAAAAGTGACGTTGATTGACTCTTCGATGATCATAGTTCGTTTGTTGAAGACTCTGTATCCTTTGCTCTTGGCCGCATAACCTAAAAATATACCTTCATCGGCCTTTTCGTCAAACTTTCCCAAATTGTCTTTTGTATTAAGAATAAAGCACTTACAACAAAATATTCTAAAATATGAAACTGATGGAATTCTATCAAACCATAACTCAAATGGGGTCTTCTTCGATTTGGGTCGAATTAGAACTCTATTGAGAACAAAACAAGCTGTATTGACAGCTTCAGCCCAAAAATATTTGGGTAGACTAAACTGGTTTAACATTACTCTGGCCATTTCGGATAGAATTCTGTTCTTACGTTCCATAACTCTATTTTGTTGTGGAGTCCTAGGGCAGGAGAACTCGTGTACAAAACCGTGTGTGTCACAAAATTGCTCAAACTATGCATTCTCAAATTCGCCACCATGATCGCTTCTAATACGAGTGATCATGTAACCTTTTTCATTCTGTACTTTCTTACAAAAGACGACAAATTCGGATAATGCATCATTCTTGCGTGTCAAGAAGTATACCCACGTGTATCTAGAGTAATCATCTACAATTACAAAAGCATAAAAGCTTACCTCCGAGGCTAGCAACTCTGCTAGGACCAAATAAGTCCATATGTAGCAATTGTAGAGGTCTAGTAGTACATACTGCGTTTACTGACTTGAATGTGGATCTGGTAGCTTTGTTCTTTTCATATTGGCTGCATACCGAATCCTTCTTGAATGTTATGTCCGGTAAACCGCGTACTAGCTTCTTCGTGGATAATTTTGAGATTGTGTCCATATTTGCGTGACCGAGTCTCATATGCCATAGATGACTCTCATCACTTTTAGCCATTAAGCATCTACCTGAAATGTTAGTTTCTTCCAACAAATAGAAAACATATATGTTGTCTTCCCTGATACCTTTAAAGATAGTACTACCAGTTGAGCTATCAACTATAGTACATTTGTCTTTGCCAAAGTTGATGCCATAACCATGATCAGCTAGATGACTTACGCTGAGTAGATTATGTTTCAACTCGGTAACCAGACAGACATCCTTAATCACAGGATAGGGAGACTTACCAACATCACCGATACCAATGATATACCCTTTCAAGTTATTACCGAAGGAGACATAACCTTCCTTCTTCTTCTTCTTCGACAGTGTTGCAAATAATGTAGCGTCACCGGTCATATGCCGTGAACAACCGCTGTCGAAAATCCATTTGCTTTTAGCATGTGAAAGGTGTTCCACCTACAAAATAGTTTGTAGATGAAACTTTTGGTACCCATTTCTTGTAGGGTCCTAAAATATTAGCTTTTGGTATCCATGCATAAATATTTAAATCAACAAGCTTTCTGATTCTACATGTAGAAGAAATATGACCAATGTGGACAATAATGACATTGTGCATGTTTAGTGTTGAAAGCTGAGTGATGTGCACGGTTGGTAGGTTTAGGTTTTCTAGTATAGAAGAAAGCATACCTATAATCCTCTTTGGGCTTAACCTTTTGGGGCAAATGTTTGATAGGGTTAGGTCTGACAGTGTTTGGTTTGGGAATGTTCCGATTATTCGGTAAGTGACACGTGTTAGGGTAGGAAGCAGCAGTCTCAGGCTGTTTTCCTAACCTAATTTCCAATCTTTTGGAAGTGTCGTACAACTTAGTATAATCAGAAGTGAGTATTTCCATTCTGATTTGTGCACTTTGAAGACTTTTCTTCTCTTTAGAAAGTTCTTCTTTCAGTTGGTCAATAACCTTGTCTTTCTCTTCAGATGACTTGGTAGTCTCGTGTAATAAGAGCTTAATAGAGGAAAGCTCACCAGACTCACTAACATTATTTCTAACCTCAGCTAGTAGGTCGGTAAGTCTTCCTATTTCACCTTTGTACTCTTTGAGTACCTTCTTAGAGGTCTGATATTTGCTACGCAGTTTCCTGTAATCACTTATCAGTTCACTGAAGGCATCTCCTAATTGCTCAAAGGTGAAGTCATCATATGTATCAACTACAGGTTCAGTAGGTACCTGATCGGATGCCATAAAGCATACGTTTGCAGCGTCTTCTGATTGTTCATCTTCTGAGTCGCTGGCTTCACTTTCATGCCATATACTGGTGTTGGCATATCTCCGAGATGTTGATCTCTTCAGGTTCCTTTTTTTATACCCGTTACTCTTCTTGCTTGATGATGAGTTTGTAGGACAATCCTTCTTTATGTGTCCCTTCTTCTTGCAGCCATAGCAGACAGCATCATCTTGATACCAGTTGTTGCTGCTATTGTTTTTTTTGGCTTTCTTCTCATATCTCATGAATCTTTTGAATTTTCTTGCTAGGAGTGCTTGATCTTCAGCATCAGATTCACTGCTGTCTGAATCACCTTCAGCAGCTTTTCTGTGCTGTACCTTGAAAGCGATCATCTTCTCCTTTGGTGTAGGCTCTTCAAAATCTTGTAGCTCCAGTTCATGAGTGAGTAGCTTACCCATGAGTACTTCGAGGGACATAGTTGTGAGGTCGTTCCCTTCAATGATTGCAGTAGCCTTTGGAATCCAGTTCATGGTAAGTGCTCGCAGGAGTTTGCGAATCTTTTCATGGTTACTGTAATCTTTGCCTAGGGAGGATAAAGTATTTACAATATCCAAGAATCTTTCGAATATCTGAGTAACTGTTTCGTTGGGCTTCATCTTGAACACCTCATACTCTTGAGTAAGTCTGCTGACCTTTGATTCTTTGACTTGAGTCGTGCCTTCATGTGTGACTTCAAGAAGCTTCCACACTTCATTAGCAGTTGTGCAGATAGATACCCTGTTAAATTCAGTTCTGTCTAAAGCACAAAATAAAGCGTTAATAGCACGTGCGTCAAGACTGGCATTTTTTTTTCTTCCTCTGTATATCTGTTATGGGGTTTTTCAACTAAAACTCCATCAACATTTATACGAGGTGGCTTTTGATAGCCATCAATAACAATAGACCATAAATTAAAGTCAAGTGATTTCAAGAAGAAACTCATCCGTGTTTTCCAATAGATATAATTCGTACAATCAAATAGTGGAGGTCTGTTTGTGGCCTGGCCTTCACTTATGAATTTCACAGTTGCCATGTATTGTGCTGTGATCTATATAACAATTAGTTAAATGAATAAATAATTGCAATGTTACCTTGCTTTACCTGTAACACCCGCTTTGATACCAATTGTAGGAACGAAATCGTAAAGCACAATACTCTAGAGGGGGGGTGAATAGAGTTGGCAGCGAAAAAATGCTAATTTAAAAATGTTAGCAGCAAGATCACAGAATAATAATTATAACTAAATAATGTAAAGGCAGAGATAAGAAAGCAAACGCAAAGACAGCGATGTATACTGGTTTCCCTCTGTTGAGGACTAGTCCAGTCGGTAGAACTCTTGCTATCAGTTGAATCCACTATTGGCAAAACCGTAAGTTTTCTTACGAAGTCCTTGCAACTTCTACAACGCGAGCTTTGATACGAAGAACTCGTCCAACTTCAATTTTGAAGAGTTGAATCTTCTATCAAGTCTCTGATTACAATCACTCTGAAACTTCTAGACCGCACCGCACTGGTAAATCGACTAGAGGATTGTAATTGGCTTGGGATCTGAAATTTGAAGCTCGAGAAAAACTCTTTGGAAGACTGAAAGCTTTAGATAGAAAGAAGATTGAAAGTGAATGAGTGAGTTAAAATGGTCGAAATCCTTCTCTATTTATTAGAATTCCAAAGACAGAATTCTGGCAGAATTCGGACAGAATTCGGGCAGAACTCGATGAGAAAATCTCGGTCAAATCCGCAACTGCAGGAGGACCAAGTTCCAAAGAATTCAAAAATCAAAACGGCCACTAACCGAACTCTGGCCGAACTCTGGCCGAGTTCTGTCAGGGTTAGGTTAGGTTTTTAAAAATAGTTTTTGGAGATTTTTGAAAACCTTTTTGAAGCTTTTGTTAATATGAATGTTTTTCAAAACTAAGGATATTTTAAAAACATTTTGAAATTATTTTGGAATAGCCTATTTTCCAGTACGACTCGGTGTACAACGTATTCCTAGACTCAATAAAATGAAAAATATATTGCTCAAAGAAATATAGACTCGAACAGACAAACATTGATTCGGTCTTGAACTGAGTAGATAGCTGTTCTTGATCATGTCCAAGAGTCCGAGATATCCTGACTAGCTTCATATATCGAGACAGAGTTTGATCAATTATTAAAATCAGTTTGACCATATGACCAATGGGCCAACAGGTGGTGGTGGCTAGACCAAGTCTAGGGTTTCGACAAGTGGCCGGAGAAGACGGGTCGATGGTAGTGGCTAGGGCGGCTGGATGGTCGGAAAATAGATTAGGGTTAGGGTTTGGGGGTCGGGGGCTATTTATAGGAGGGCAGGGCGGTCGAAAAAGGGGGTTAGGTCGACCGAGTTGTCGGGGCGGTGGTCAGCCCGATCGTCAGCCGTCGGGGGTAGGTAAGGGAGGAAAGAGAAAGTCGTGGGAGGTGATGGTAGGTTTGCAGCAAGGCCCCCATAGTTTAGGGCTTTGCAAAATAACCCCACGCCTATCGGTTTGCAAATATAATTTGCAAACCACAATTAAAACAAATCACAAATTTGCAAATCAATATCAAAACAATTGAAATAATTAAAATTTGATATTAAAACAATTTAATAAATTACAAAATAATATATTTTGATTTAAAAATTATTTAAAAATCATTTAAAAATTCTAAAAAAATTTCTAATAATTTAATAATTAATTTTAAAGATATAAATACTATTTAAAATTTATAAAAATATTATTTTAAAATCTAGGGGCTTACAAATCTTCCCTCCTTGAAAAATTTCGTCCTCGAAATTCACAAGGATAGAAGACTCTACAAACATTCTAATATAACAAGCAATGCAAAGAATGATTAAGGCTATTATTAAGACTAACCTCTAAGGTATCAAGCGGGAACGGGTGGTTCCCTCGCAGCTGTTGGGTCGAACAAGTAAGGATATCTCTCCCTCATGTCCGACTCCCTCTCCCAAGTAGATTCATTCGGAGAGTGACAGCTCCAAGCTACTCGTACCAAGGGTATAACTTTGTTCATCAGCCTCTTCTCCCTCATGTCCAATATCTCCACTGGCTGCTCAGTGACTGCAAGGCTCGGTCCGATCTCCAACTCTGAATGATCTAGCACGTGGCTGGGGTCCGGAACATATCTCCTCAGCTGAGACACATGAAAGACATCGTGAACTCCTGCTAGATTGGATGGAAGTGCAACCCTGTAAGCTACCTCTCCGATCCTGCCAAGTATCTCGAATGGCCCGATGTATCTGGGGCTCAACTTGCCTCCTCGTCCGAACCGGATCGTCCCTCTAGTAGGTGATATCTTCACTAGTACCATATCTCCGTCAGCGAACTCCATCGGTCTGCGACTAGCATCGGCCCAGTGTTCCTGCCTGTCCTGAGCGACTCTGAGCCTGTCTCTGATCATCTCGACCTTCTCTGCTGCATCCGTGATCATCTCTGGCCCAAGCATAACTCTGTCCCCAATATCATCCCAAAAGTGCGGTGTACAGCATCGTCGTCCATATAGTGCCTCGAAAGGAGACATACCGATGCTGGCTTGGTAGCTGCTGTTGTATGAAAACTCTACCAAGTGCAGATGGCTCTCCCATGATCCGCCAAAGTCCAGCACACAAGTCCTCAGCATGTCCTCTAGCGTCTGTATCATCCTCTCGGACTGCCCATCTGTCTGCGGGTGGTACGCTGTACTGAACTTGAGCCGACTGTCCAACTCCTCCAGTAAGCTCCTCCAGTAATGAGACGTAAATCTGCTGTCTCGGTCCGATACGATGCTCACTGGTACTCCGTGCAAGCAAACTATCTACTGCATGTATAGCTCTGCTAACTTCTCGGTGGAAAGACCCACCTTAAAGGGTATAAAGTACGCACACTTCGTCAGCCTGTCCACGATGACCCAAATGGCATTCTTTCCTCCTTGGAAACGAGGAAGCCCTGAGACGAAGTCCATCGTAATGTGTTCCCACTTCCACTCGGGAATGGGTAACGGCTGCAATAGACCAGCTGGCCTCTAGCGCTCCGCCTTGACCTGCTGGCAAACTAGGCATCTCGAAATAAAATGTGATACATCTCTCTTCATCTTATGCCACCAAAGATGTTTCTGCAAGTCACGGTACATCTTGTTGGCACCAGGGTGAATATAATATCGAGATCGGTGCGTCTCCTGCAAGACTGCCTCTATCAGCTCTCCCTTCGACACGCATAACCGGCTGCCATGCCTCAAGGATCCATCCTTTGCTATGGTGAAGTCATCCAGCAATCCAGCTAAAGCCTGGGCTCGAAGTCTGTGAAGGCTTTCATCTGTAGACTGTGCCTTCTTGATCTGTTCCATCAAACCTGACTGAATGTCGAGCGCCATCATCTGTATCACTGATCCTGGCCGAACTATCTCGATACCGAGCTTCTCCAGATCTTTCCGTAAATGCCGATCTATCATCAGATACCATGCCATCGGATGCCTGCTCAGCGCATCTGCCACCACATTTGCCTTCCCGGGGTGATACTGTAAAATCAATATCGAAGTCCTTCATCAACTCCAACCATCGTCTTTGCCTCATGTTCAGCTCTTTCTGCGTAAACACATACTTCAAGCTCTTGTGGTCAGTAAAGATCTCAACACGCTCTCCGTATAAGTAGTGTTTCCACAACTTGAGTGCAAAGATCACCACAGCTAACTCTAGGTCGTGGGTAGGATAGTTTCGCTCATGAGTCTGTAATTACCTAGATGCATAAGCAATCACTTTCCCATGCTGCTGTAGGACACATCCTAGCCCCTTTCCCGAAGCATCGCTGTATATGGTGAAACCTCCAGACCCTGAAGGTAATGTCAGAACTGGAGCGGTCGTCAGCCTCCTCTTCAGCTCCTCAAATGCTGCCTGGTAGTCCTCTGACTAGATGTACTCTGCGTCCTTTCGTGTCAGTTTTGTCATGGGTTCAGCTATCCTAGCAAAGTCCTGGATGAACTTCCTATAATAGCCGACTAAACCCAGAAAGCTTCTAATCTCTGAAACTGACATCGGAGACTTCCACGTCTCAACGGCAACAATCTTCCTGGGATCCACCGAGATCCCCTCTCCAGTAACTACATGACCGAGAAACTCCACTCGATCTAAAAAGAACTCGCACTTCGACAATTTGGCATACAACCTCTCCTGCCTCAGAATCCCCAAAACTGTCCGCAAGTGCTCTGCGTGCTCCTCCGGCATCTTCGAGTATATCAGGATATCGTCGATAAATACTACGAAGAACTTATCCAGATACTGGTGAAATATCTTATTCATCAAGTTCATAAAGACAGTTGGCGCATTTGTGAGACCAAATGACATCACCAAAAACTTGTACTGCCCGTACTTCGTGTTGAACGCCGTCTTCTGGATGTCTGCAGCCCTGACTTTCACCTGGTGGTAATCGGATCTCAAATCTATCCTGGAAAACACCTTCGTCCCACTCAACTGGTCGAATAAATTATCTATCCTGGACAGAAGATATTTGTTCTTAATGGTGATGGTATTCAATGCCCGGTAGTCAATACACAACCGAACTGTACCATCCTTCTTCGGCACAAAAAGCACAGGCGCTCTCCATGGAGAAGCACTAGATTGAATGAAACCCTTTTTCAACAGGTCATCAATCTGTTCCTTCATCTCTACGGCCTCCTTGGGGTTCACTCTATAGCAAGCCCGGGATACTGGTGATGAACCCGATACTAAATCTATAGTGAACTCCATATCTCTGTCAGGCGAAAGTCCTGGAAGATCCTCTGGGAATACATCCATAAACTCCCTAATGATAGGGTGTGGCGGTGATATCTCCCCAACTATCGCACAACAGTTCGGCTCTAGGCTGATCTCCGGCCCTGTCCTCCTGACACTGAATGGTGCCGTGCCTGGGGGACTGAACAGAATACTACCCTCATGACAGTCTATATCTGCATGGGCATAATAATAGAGCATCGATAGATAGCTCTAATGGGCACTGGTCCGCCTCCCGTCATTACTCTACTCATCTCCTCGGTAGGTGTAGCTACTAAGTGGTGTTTATGCAAAAACTCTAATGACAGGAAGCTATGCGATGCACCATAATCAAACAAGCATAGAGCTAGAAAAGTATGCAAATAAACATGACCTGTGATGACGTCAACCAAATAATCGGGCTCCGAAACCTGCTCCGGCTCCGGATCAAGAGCTAGACTATAAGTCCTCCCCTGGGGTCCCTTCTGCTGCTGCAGATGTTGCCCAAACCTCTGCTGTTGAGTCGGAAGTGGCGGTCCTCTAGACGGTGGTCCGGCACCTGGTACCCTCGCTACTGGGCAGTCCCGAAGCTGATGGGTGGTAGACCCATAAGCTAAACACTGCCCCAACCTCTTCCTACAGACAAAAGCGTCATGGCCTGGCCTTTTACAGAATGCACACAAAGCTCCCTTCTGCTGCTGTCGGGGTCCCGAGGCTCTAACTGGCGGGGTTGGATGATGTGGTGTAGGGGGGACGGTAAGTCTGCTGGTGCGGCGTCGGCGCTCTCGGCTGAAAATCCTGGCGCTTGGAGGGTCCCTCAAGGTGTACAGAAGCCGGCCTCTTGCAAGACAGAAGACGCTCCTCTATGCTCCGGGCCAACTCTAGGCTCTGGTAGCAGTCAGTCGTACCGTTCGCCACTATAAGAATACCAATGTCTGGAACTAGACCATGGCAAAACCTACGCGTCATTTCCTCTGGGTCTGCAACTAGACTAGGAGCAAAATGGCTCAAGCGACTAAACTCCGCTGCATACTCGTCAACAAAACGATTCCCCTGCTGGATGTTCTAGAATCGTAGCCCCATGGCTACCCTAGCGGTGGTCGAGAAGAATTTCTTCTTGAACTGGGTCTTGAGCTGATCCCAAGTGGCCTTCCCTCTCGCGAATAGGGCTCATTCCTGAACCAAACTCCTGCCAAGTCTATCAGCAGAAATTCCGCTGCCGCGACCTGGAGGTCACTCGGCAACCTAGCTCTAAGGAGCTTCCTCTCTACTGAGTCTAGCTAGTCATCTGCTACAACGATGTCCTCAGTCCCTAAGAACTCCTTGGGGTTCAGATCCATGAAGTCCTTGATTGTCCCCGCTCTCTGCCGTAGCTCTACAGGTGGTGGGACCACGGTACGTTCCTCAGAACGCTCCATGCTCTGGCGGAGTAGGGTGGTCTGCTCCTGATGGGTCGTTAGGAACCCCTGGATCAGAGTGAGCAGTTGGTTCCCGTCGAGTGTGACGGAAGCCTGGGCAGGTATAGTGATAGGTGGTGGTGGGAGTATCGGGTCATGCTGGGACTGTGATATGGAAGGTGGTGGAGGCATCTGGGTTGGTGGATTTGTGGAGTAGGGGAGTATGGTAGGTGGAGGTGGAGGTGCATCGGTCAACTGGTCAACCGACTGGATGGGGAGTGTGCCATTCTCAGGTGTGACATACTGGGATGAGCGGGTGAGCACCATCTAAATAAATAAAAGGACTTATAAGGACTCTTTAAAGTAAATAATCATAAACAAGAAATCTAATTATAATAGCGAGCATATGATGTGATGCATTTTCTATGTTACAATCCTAGTATTCCTCTAGGTGTTCTAAGCGTCATTCCTAGTGTTGTCTAGTTACCTTAAGTTCCTAATTGCAGACTTGCTTGGTACAATAACGTAACCAAACAATTTAGTCAGGACCTGCATGGGCCACCACTAAAAATATGTCACGATCCGCTACCCAAATTGTTGGGCCGGGCCGAGTCATGCCCAGCCTACGCTTGAGATAAAGCGTAGTAAGCTGTTCTAAAGATAACAAGATAAGACTAAAATGTGCTAACAGTTGTATATGTAATAATGAGTCAGAAATGTTCCAAACACAAAAGTCGACTCGTATATAAATAAGATCCAAGTACAAGTCCAAAATGTAAAGCTCGATACAGGTCCAGTCATAAAATACATAGTCTAATACATGACTACTCTCAAAAGTCCAAAGTAAATAGACAACTAGACGAATTTTCCCGCGGGTACATACTCGTAAGACAAAGCCTGGTCCTCGACAGCAACTCCATAATAGGAATTACAAAGCAACTCCTCCTCAGTAAGTATACCTACAACGTTATCCTGTCAGGACGGGAGCAAGTACTGATTCTAACAAACTAAATATACGAAACAAGAAATGAACAAAAGTGTAATAAGCTGGAATCATGGCATGTCATGGTTTAATTGGTTCTTTTTAGAAATGGCAACATATATTTGTTTAAAAGTTTAAAACCGTAGCATGTACGTGATCGGTCAATAGGTGAATAGGATGTACAACGGTACATATCAAGTTTT
>JANAVB010029140.1:0-30000 GCA_029216955.1 Iris pallida | reverse complement strand
AACGTTTTCAAATTATTATTATTATTAAATATTATTATTAATTATTTTAGGTGAAAAAGGATTTTTGAAAAATTATATCAACTTGGATTTTTGATTTCGGACCCAGACCCGAGTTCGAACCCAGACCCAGGCCTGAGCCCGAACCCAATTTCATTTTCCCTTCCTATTAAATCTGACTTGGTTTAAATAATAAAAAAAAAACATATTTGGTGAGCTGGTCCCGATGGACCAGCACCTACAATCTTCTCTCACACGTTCTATTACTCACCCCCTCATTTCCGTAACTCCTCAAACCCCTCACTTTCCTCCCCTACGGTTACTCCCAGCTCACCACAGAACCACCCCCACTCCTCTATTAACTTCCCTCACTTTCTCCACGTTCCTACTCACCCCCTTCTCTGAGATCAACTCAAAATCTCTCACTCTCAATCACTCTCAAATCTCTCCCTCTCCTCTCTGTGGAGAAAACCCCCCAAGCCATCTCCTCCCGCAGCCGTGTCTCCGCGCGAGCTCCTCCCAGCGACCCCCGCCGTCAGCGCCTCTGCGCGACCCCACCGCTCACCCGCGGCCACCCCGAGCCACCCTCCGCGCGATCTCTCCCCGCGCGCGGTTCCGCCGTTGCCCCGCGCCTCCGCGGACTTCCCCGCCGCGCCCCTAGGGCGACCGCAGCCGCTGTCCAGCGCGGTTCCCCGAGCCCCGCGGCCGATCTTTCAACGGCGGAGATCCTCCCCGCCGTTCCCCGTCCAGCGAGCCTTTCCCACGACCCGAGGCGCTGCCCTAGCCGCGCCCTCCGGCCTTTTCCTCCTCGGCCGCACTTCTCCCCGCGGCAGACCCTTTCTCCGACGAGTTTTTCCGCCACCCGTACCAGCGCCTTTTCGGCAGCGCTCTGTGGGTTTTCATTCCACTGTACAGTGCTTCGTGGAGCTCTTGCTGTCTGGATCTGCAAAGTTTTGCTGTCCGAGATTCGCGACGTTGCTGTTCGAACGTCGTTTTGGATTTTCCCAAGCTTTTTCCGTGGCTCCCCGCCAACAGAATTTGGTAATTTCTTGTTAGTCACAGTAGTTCGTCCCTCCCGTAGAGTCGGTGATGAAAATCGGTCCCCGGATTCCCTTCGAGAAATCCGGTTAGCAGCGTAGTATTTTCGGTTAGCTGCGTTAGCTTATTTTTCTGTGATTTTGTCTGCTGGTTTGTGTGGATTGGTTTGATTATGGAATTCCTGGATATTTCGGGAAATTCGGTTGTTTGGGAATTATTTTTCTGGTGGTTTGGAAATATTTTGGTGGATATATTTGTGGGATTATTTGGGTTGGAATAATTGCAGGTTTTCCGTGGCGCATTTCCCAGTTTTGGGTTTGTCCCGAAATAGAGGAAGTGCTGCCCAAATTTTTACAAAAACTATATTTATATCGATTTCAAAATTGGCTTTCGAAAATGAATTTCTAAATTGATTTTTCGGGCGACGACCGTACCGGTCTGTGGGCCCCGGCAAAATGTAAACGCACCGGTCCGACCGGACGTTAGGGTATTAGCCGAATTTTGAGGAATGGACCGAGTCTGAGACTCTTAGCTATCTTTTTAATTATTTTAATTAATATTTAGGCTATTATTTATAGTTATTTAATTCCTGCACTTTATTTAATAATTAAGTTATTTTCTCTTATTTTGATGTAAAAGAAAATTTTACAGGGCATAAGCCCACCCTAGGACCATTAGCTGTGCCATTGTATTGTGTAGCATAGTTTTATTTTATTTTTCTGGTGGATGTGAAATTTGGGTGGTTTTTGATTAGTCGCATAATCGTAGATTAGAGCGCGATTTACTGATTAATTAAGAACTAATTAAAATGGATAAAATATTAGTAAATAACTAGTTCACGGTTTATCACTAAAAGAAAACTGTATTTTTATAAATATATTACAAAACACAAAGTTTTCCAAATTGTAATTGATTCTCGTATATTTTCCAAATAATCCAATTAACCGGTTTAATCAACGCACGTAGTTGCGACGTAATCGTTAGCTGTAGTTTAATACAATTTAAAATCTGACTAGGACAGGACTACTAGAGATTTCAACTAGCACACTTAGTCTGGTTATTAAAGGTTCTAAGTCGAGTTCTCAACTGTAGGAACTCGAAGTTACAACTGACGTTCCTCCTCGATACCGACTCGTTCTTCCAGTCAATCTAATACAAGGCAAGTTACGATTTGTGTATTCCTGTATTTTATTTAGTAAAGTTAAGATGCATGTTAAACCACATTGCTGGCACGGAACTCTACCGACTGTTACTGTTACTGAATTTGGGACTGGGGGAATAGTGTAAACGTTTATGACCAAAGCCTCTACTGAACTGACTGTGTTAGCTTACCCCTCTCACATACGGGGATAAGCCATATCGTATCGCTAGGATACTACTGATCAACCCAAGTCGGTCATAGACGTTTGCATATTCAAAACACACTGAACTGTTTTAAACTGCTGTAAATCATTATTTCAAACTGTTTATCCTGCACTTTCCAATTACTATTTAAGATATGAGATGCATATTTCGTTCTTGCTCCCTCCTGACTGGAGACAACATTTTAGGTAACACTGAGGTTGACGAGCTATTCTATTATAGCTACTACAACCCGGTTCTCTACCCTGCAACGGTACCGGAGCCGTCTCTGGAGGACGCTGATCATGGGACTACTGAACCTGATGTCTAGATAGTTTCCTTTTCTGCATTTTCTTTTATTTGGAGTTTTTAGTTTTATTTCGGCATTTCCCTTCCAGTTGTATTTCTGAATATTTATTAAACAAAGTTTCAAATTCCGAATAGAACAGTTGTGACAAATGTACTTGTGTTGTTGTGAATACCTGCAATGGAACAGCTTACTGCCGCCGTCTCACCACGGTGCAGGCTGGGCATGGTCCGGTTCGACCCATTAACTTGGGATCGGGTCGTGACATGTTTTTAGTGGTGGCCCATACAGGTCCATAACAAACAACAACTTAGGAAAATATACCTAGAAACAATTAGAACACTAGAACATTGATTTGTCACGACATAGGTCCGATTCATATATAAATAAATATTCTTGCTTGATTATAGACCGGTAGGCTACCTTGCTTATGTGTGCGTCCTAAGCCTTCCAGAGAATGACCATTGACAAGACCAAATCCTGTTGGCGATGAGGTGTCATCTCCAGATCATACCCCATCTCCTCAACCAAGCCCAGGGTTCTTTCCCTTGCGGCTGTTTGACCGTCCTCATAATGCATCCAGTGAAGTTTTCACTACACTGGCGATTCCTACCTCATCTCAACTGAGTTGCATTTCTTTGGTGGAGTATCCATTTTTTGTTGCTCCACCAGTACTAGCAAACACCTTCCAAAAGGTTGCCCTATTTCAAGAAATCCTGGAGTTCCAGAAAGCTCAAGATGAAGCCCAGCAGGAACAGAAGAATATCACGAGAGAAGACATGAAGAACGTCAATGATGTAGCCTTAGCTATCTCCAAACCAAGTTAGAGCAGAACTTTTGTCCTAGGAAGGATACCCCTGAATCTAGAAGATATTTGGTCCCATCAAGTACCCTACTTTCCGGCAGTCTTGTCGTAAGAAGTTTTGGGCTTGTAACTACTGCAAGAGGCCTGGTCATCAGGCCGTTAGTTGCCGCAAGAGTTTGCGACAATGTTTGGCATATGGATCTGCTAAACATCGGGTAAAGGACTGCCCCTTATCTTTCCATCAAACCAGAGCTCATATCTCAGCAACACCTGTTAGGCCACAACCTAGGGACTCTCTTCCTATCCAGCAGACCTTGCCTCCTACAATAAGGCATGATTCAGACTCGAAGATCATAGAAGATGAAGGACCATATCAATGAACTGAAGGCTCTAGGATTTATTCAGGGTGGAACTTCACCTTAGGGAACACCTATCTTGTTTGTGCCCAAAAAAGATGGAACAACGGATGTGCATCGATTACCAGACACTAAAGAACAAGTACTTTCTGCCCGGATCGAGGATCTGTTTGATCTGGTTGTGTGGAGTTAGAGTGTTTCGAAGTTTGACTTAAGATTTGACTACCATCAAATCAAAGTCAAGAAGAGGACATTTCCAAGACGGCATTCAACACCAAGTATGGATTCTTGGTCATGTCGTTTGGACTAACAAATGCTCCTGCTGTGTTCATAAATCTCATGAACAGAGTTTTTCATGAGTATTTGAATCAATTTATCTTCTCCATAGAAAACATTCTGATATATATTCGAAGACTGAAGAAGAGCATGAAGAACATCTGAGGAAGTTTTGGAAACTTTGAGGAAAAAGAAGTTTTATGGTAAGTTATCTGAACGTGGATTTTTTTTTGATAAGGTGGACTATTGGCCATGTTGTCAAGAGAAGAAATTTCGATGGAAGATAGCTGCTGTTGAAGAGTGGTAAACCCCAAGTTCAATTCAGAAGTTTCTTGAACTTGGCTGGCTACTATCAGAAGTTCGTGAAGGATTTTGCCAAGATTGCTGAGCCGATGACGAAGCTCACTTGGAAGAATGAAGAGTTCATCTGAACGAAAGTTTGCCAGACGGCATTGAGGAGCTGAAGAAGAGACTTACCACTACACCAATCCTTGCGCTACCCGCAGGAACCGGTGGTTTCTCAATTTACGGTATGCCTCTGGAAAGGACTGGGTTGCGTTCTTCAACAACATGAGAAAGTAATTGCTTACACATCTAGGCAACTACAGACTCATAAGAAGAATTATCCCACACTTAATTTGGAATTTGCTGCAATTATCTTTACTTTGAAGCTATGGAAGCATGATTTTTATGGAAAGGGAGTGAAAATATATACGGACTACAAAAGTCTGAAATATGTCTTCACTCAGAAAGGGCTGAATGTTAGACTAAGAAGATGGCTGAAGCAGATGAAGGATTTCGACATCAACTTGTAGTACCATTCAGGTAAGGCTAATGTGGTCGCTTTTGCACTTGGTCGATACTGATGGCGAAGTTCTTAACCAAGGACTAGCACCTGCTAGAAGACATCGAGAAGTTTGGACTGGAGGTTATACTACCTGGAGATAGAAGGACGGAGCTGGATGCTGATTCAGTATTGATGAAGTTCGAGGCTGATGGACAAAATCAAGAGGACGTAGTTTCAAAACGAGGCACTTTGCAGGCTTAGAGATCAAGTGTTGGCAAGAATACTTGAGGGTTTCTAAATTGATCAGCAGTGGAACTCTGAAGAATGGTACGAGACTTTGCGTATCGGCTGACAAACAGAGGAACAAGTTGATGAAAGAAATGCACCAGTCACAGTATTCCATATATTCAGGAGATAATAAGATGTATTGGAATATGCCTCCATTGATTGGTGTTATGGAATAAATGACAATTCCAGGTATAGGATTAGATGTGAATTTGTCAACATGAGGAATTTAGCAAGAGAACATCAAGTTTGTTGGAGCTGCTGGACAATTCGGAGTGGAAGTAGAAGCGTATAACAATGAACTTTGAGTAAGGATTGCCTTGTTCCCAAGGAGGAAAGGGCACCAATTGGATTATAATAAACCGACTGACTAAGTCAGCACACTTTATTCCTTTCCAAGTTGGTTTTATCCACTAAGAAGTAGGCAGCATTGTACGGGAAGCACATCTACCGGATTCATGGAGTACCGCGGGACGAGCAAGCAGAGAGGTCAATCCAGACGCTTGAAGATGTATTGAGATTTTGCGTCTTGGATTTTGGTAGGTCTTGAGAAGACCAAATTGCTTTTGGTGAAGTTTTCTCCTACCAGAGGAACAATCGGTTTTGACGGAGCTGGAAATTGAGGCCAGGAACATCAGGCCATTTGAAGTTTAAGACGAGTTGGAAGTAGCATACCAGTTAGCTCTACCAGCTAATCTTGGGAGTGTGCAACATTTTCTACGTCACAGCTCAGACGTTACATTTCGGATCCGAGTCACATTTTGGATAATTCAGAACTGAAGATTGGAATCAACCTTTCAGTGCCAGAGAAATCAGTTGCAAGTCTAGTCAGAGATGAGAAGAAATCAGATTTTGAGCCATCACTTAAACTCCTATTTTCTTATCTTTTCGTTTTAAACTTGACTGATGCTGACGAAGTTAGCCTAGTTTTGCAAGCTATCTCTTTATCAAGCTTGATCATGACAGTATTTTATTGGGTGCACCCACTAATATATTGTCTAATCAGGACCGGTGCATGATGGTCTGATCAACCTCGTGTATTTTGGTTCATTTTTTTTGTATTCTTTCTGCATGGATGTCACCATAAATGAAACTTGCTCCTAAACCGTCTCATCCATGACTGCCTTGGAAATCCTTATGGTTGGACCTGAGTTACGGGTGCAGTACCCGTACATGTTTGTCTTTCCTAC
The DNA here is from genome assembly GCA_029216955.1 of Iris pallida. Taxonomy (NCBI): domain Eukaryota; kingdom Viridiplantae; phylum Streptophyta; class Magnoliopsida; order Asparagales; family Iridaceae; genus Iris; species Iris pallida. Next base: position 23,618 of record JANAVB010029140.1, on the reverse strand, counting down.
CTTACTTTAAATTTCGAGGACAAAATTTTCTAAGGAGGGAAGATTGTGAAACCCATTGTTTGTAAATATATATTAAATAATGTTTCATTAACGTTTTTAAACTATTATTATTATTAAATATTATTATTAATTATTTTGGGTGAAAAAGGATTTTTGAAAAATTATATCAACTTGGATTTTTGATTTCGGACCCAGACCCGAGTCCGAACCCAGACCCAGGCCTGAGCCCGAACCCAATTTCATTTTCCCTTCCTATTAAATCTGACTTGGTTTAAATAATAAAAAAAAACATATTTGGTGAGCTGGTCCCGATGGACCAGCACCTACAATCTTCTCTCACACGTTCTATTACTCACCCCCTCATTTCCATAACTCCTCAAACCCCTCACTTTCCTCCCCTACGGTTACTCCCAGCTCACCACAGAACCACCCCCACTCCTCTATTAACTCCCCTCACTTTCTCCACGTTCCTACTCACCCCCTTCTCTGAGATCAACTCAAAATCTCTCACTCTCTTCTTCTCTCAATCACTCTCAAATCTCTCCCTCTCCTCTCTGTGGAGAAAACCCCCCAAGCCATCTCCTCCCGCAGCCGTGTCTCCGTGCGAGCTCCTCCCGGCGACCCCCGTCGTCAGTGCCTCCGCGCGACCCTACCGCTCACCCGCGGCCACCCCGAGCCACCCTCCGCGCGATCTCTCCCCGCGCGCGGTTCCGCCGTTGCCCCACGCCTCCGCGGACTTCCCCGCCGTGCCCCTAGGGCGACCGCAGCCGCTGTCCAGCGCGGTTCCCCGAGCCCCGTGGCCAATCTTTCAACGGCGGAGCTCCTCCCCGCCGTTCCCCGTCCAGCGAGCCTTTCCCGCGACCCGAGGCGCTGCCCTAGCCGCGTCCTCCGGCCTTTTCCTCCTCGGCCGCACTTCTCCCCGTGGCAGACCCTTTCCCCGGCGAGTTTTTCCGCCGCCCGTACCAGCACCTTTTCGGCAGCGCCATCTCGGCAGCGCTCTGTGGGTTTTCATTCCACTGTACAGTGCTTCGTGGAGCTCTTGCTGTCTGGATCTGCGAAGTTTTGCTGTCCGGGATTCGCGACGTTGCTGTTCGAACGTCGTTTCAGATTTTCCCAAGCTTTTCCCGCGGCTCCCCGCCAACGGAATTTGGTAATTTCTTGTTAGTCACAGTAGTTCGTCCCTCCCGTAGAGTCGGTGATGAAAATCGGTCCCCGGATTCCCTTCGAGAAATCCGGTTAGCAGCGTAGTATTTTCGGTTAGCTGCGTTAGCTTATTTTTCTGTGATTTTATCTGCTGGTTTGTGTGGATTGGTTTGATTATGGAATTCCCGGATATTTCGGGAAATTCGGTTGTTTGGGAATTATTTTTCTGGTGGTTTGGAAATATTTTGGTGGATATATTTGTGGGATTATTTGGGTTGGAATAATTGCTGGTTTTCCGTGGCGTATTTCCCAGTTTTGGGTTTGTCCCGAAATAGAGGAAGTGCTGCCCAAATTTTTACAAAAACTATATTTATATCGATTTCAAAATTGGCTTTCGAAAATGAATTTCTAAATTGATTTTTCGGGCGACGACCGTACCGGTCTGTGGGCCCCGGCGAAATGCAAACGCACCGGTCCGACCGGACGTTGGGGTATTAGCCGAATTTTGAGGAATGGACCGAGTCTGAGACTCTTAGCTATCTTTTTAATTATTTTAATTAATATTTAGGCTATTATTTATAGTTATTTAATTCCTGTACTTTATTTAATAATTAAGTTATTTTCTCTTATTTTGATGTAAAAGAAAATTGTACAGGGCATAAGCCCACCCTAGGACCATTAGCTGTGCCATTGTATTGTGTAGCATAGTTTTATTTTATTTTTCTGGTGGATGTGAAATTTGGGTGGTTTTTGATTAGTCGCATAATCGTAGATTAGAGCGCGATTTACTGATTAATTAAGAACTAATTAAAATGGATAAAATATTAGTAAATAACTAGTTCACGGTTTATCACTAAAAGAAAACTGTATTTTTATAAATATATTACAAAACACAAAGTTTTCAAATTGTAATTAATTCTCGTGTATTTTCCAAATAATCCAATTAACCGGTTTAATCAACGCACGTAGTTGCGACGTAATCGTTAGCTGTAGTTTAATACAATTTAAAATCTGACTAGGACAGGACTACTAGAGATTTCAACTAGCACACTTAGTCTGGTTATTAAAGGTTCTAAGTCGAGTTCTCAACTGTAGGAACTCGAAGTTACAACTGACGTTCCTCCTCGGTACCGACTCGTTCTTCCAGTCAATCTAATACAAGGCAAGTTACGATTTGTGTATTCCTGTATTTTATTTAGTAAAGTTAAGATGCATGTTAAACCATACTGCTGGCACGGAACTCTACCGACTGTTACTGTTACTGAATCTGGGACTGGGGGAATAGTGTAAACGTTTATGACCAAAGCCTCTACTGAACTGACTGTGTTAGCTTACCCCTCTCACACACGGGGATAAGCCATATCGTATCGCTAGGATACTACTGATCAACCCAAGCCGGTCATAGACGTTTGCATATTCAAAACACACTGAACTGTTTTAAACTGCTGTAAATCATTATTTCAAACTGTTTATCCTGCACTTTCCAATTACTATTTAAGATATGAGATGCATATTTCGTTCTTGCTCCCTCCTGACTGGAGACAACATTTTAGGTAACACTGAGGTTGACGAGCTATTCTATTATAGCTACTACGACCCGGTTCTCTACCCTGCAACGGTACCGGAGCCGTCTCTGGAGGACGCTGATCCTGGGACTGCTGAACCTGATGTCTAGATAGTTTCCTTTTCTGCATTTTCTTTTATTTGGAGTTTTTAGTTTTATTTCAGCATTTCCCTTCTAGTTGTATTTTTGAATATTTATTAAACAAAGTTTCAAATTCCGAATAGAACAGTTGTGACAAATGTACTTGTGTTGTTGTGAATACCTGCAATGGAACAGCTTACTGCCGCCGTCTCACTACGGTGTAGGCTGAGCATGGTACAGTTCGACCCATTAACTTGGGATCGGGTCGTGACAGGGGGGCTCGAACTCGGCCAGGGGGCAGGGCTGGGCTTAACATGGTCGGGCTAGCCAGGGGGTCAGCCCGGGTTGGTTGTTAGGGATAGGATTAGAGTTAGTTATATTATGGTTTTAGGATAACGGGTTGTAAACCCGATAGCATATTCTTCTTATCCTGACAGTTAAGGACACGAAGAACGGTCGATTCCAAGTGTCCGGGTCGTGCACGACACGCACGACTCAAACTAGACGTGTCCATACTTACCACGAGAATCGTCGAGACTAGACAAGTCACATATGTGAATACGAGTCGTATCGGAGAAGAAAATCAAGGTGACACGTACGTGTTCAACTTCGGGTCGACGAACGGAGCTGCTGTAGGGCAGGGGAGTCGTCGTGGTCGGCGATGAGGGGCGGCGCTGGGTTCGTCTCTGTCACGCCCCGCTTCCGCAGGAGCGATCGTCCTCGCTAAGGCGTAATGCCGCACGGGCCTAGGTTGCGCCCGTGCAAGGCTAAGTCTAGAAACGGCCGATTTGAGCTAGGCCACAGGGTGTTCCCATTTGCAGCGGAAAGTAATTAAACACAAGTTGAAGCAAATTCAAACTCTTTATTGATTTCCAAGAAGTTTACAAGCGGCGCTAGGCCGATATTACAAATCGCTCAAGCTCTCTCTCTGAAACATAAAAGACGTGCCAAGTGGCTTACAAGATGGAATGATACATGGCGATATTTCGATATATTATGTCCTGTATAGGGTGCTTCAGCTTCTTGCAACATTCCAAGGCCCCAGAGTTGGCTTCGCGCCTTAACACGTTCGATGGAAGCCCCGCACCCACCGGCGTCTCCTGCATCCTGCAAGCAGACTGTAGGGTTATCAGTACATTGTTATGCACTGGTGGGGAGGCTAGCTCGCCCACAATGCTATCATTACCAAACACGTTCGATTTACTTTTTTGCACCGTCTATCATTCATTGTCTTTCTAATCTTGCCTTAGGATCATTTTCATGGCATATTTCAAAACCTATCTCGTATTGCCGAATTCAAGTGTCGCATGGAAATACACGTACGACTTACCCATACTTACCGTCCGGCCTTTTCTGTTCAAAGTAAACCAAGTTAGTCAACAATTCATATGTAATAGCATAACGTGATTCTCGTAAACATTCAATGTCAAGGGCGTGTTCCTGCCTCAGGTCCTAGCGCATCGTAGGCGCATTTTCTATCTCACTTACACGAAGTACTTTTGATTATTTATATGTTACATTCAATGTTTGTTCAGAGGGCGCCTCATTCAGTTAACTTAGACTACTTTGATTTCAATGCAAGGACTTGCACGTTGATTGCCACCAGCAAAGCCCACTTAAACCTATATGCACCGGTCGCTGGCATGTCAGCCATTTTGGACATTTTCTCCTTTGGCATTCTTATCTATCAAGCGTGATGGCTGGTACACCTTGATAGACTATTGAAGTACCGGCCCTACGTTTGGTTATGTGCCCAAGCCCGCACACCTGTCCGCCCGTAGGCCATGATTCCGCCTAGGCCGGCCACGAAATCGTCGTTCGTTGTCCTTGGAATCCCTTTTCACTCGTGTACGAGTCCGTCCACGACCATTTCGTATTTTTTTGTCATTTTAACTTAACGACCGTCTTTGAGCCATAGGCTGACCCTTAGCCATAATGCGTTATCGACCAGGTTGGCGTCCGTGCAGCGCAGGTAGCGAGCCCTGTTGCACGTGCCCGTCATACCTGTCGCTAACCATTCCTTTCTTTCTTATCTTTTATTCATTCTTTCTTTTCTTTCTTTCACTTGTCCGTCCGTTCATTGATTCATTCACACATTCATCCATTTGTTGATTCATTCATTCACTTATTCGTTCATTCTTTCATTTATACATTATGCAACTTCCCGTACGGGAGTCGTCTTGGCGACCCATCGGTCCCGAAGTCTTTCAATGTTGCTATACTCTACTCGGAACGACTATGTTGATAGTCTTCCGTTTTATTGTTGTAAACCATTCATTGTTTGAACGCATCAGAAACTCAAAACGTAAGCTTGTGCCTTAGCACGAGCATGGAGCGCGGTACGAGAGTTCTCACATTTTCTATATTTTTTTCCATATTCTATACAAGCATACAAGATGGGATTATTCCCTTAGCTAGGTGCGTTGAGTCATTCATTTATTAGCATGTGCGGTGTTATCGCCTAGCGATTCTAGCAATAGTGTCCGTATTGTTATGTGTCTAGGCTAAGCAAAGACGGGTTCATCGGAGCCACCCACCTTAGCGATGTTCGCATCGGCCGAGCGATACTCCGAGCGCGCCTTTGAAAGTCTAAGTCTGGATTCATCTTGATAGGCCAATGTAAGCCTTGCATCGATTCTTCATCAGGTCGATGCCAACTTTTTGGGTCGACGGCTCGTTTGAGTCGTTGTACTTGCCGTTTGAATCGGCGTTCCGCTAGGGCGGAGCGGGTCATTACATAATACACCACTCAAAACAAGTCTCGTCCTCGAGACTTCCTGAGTGCAGGTTATCCTACCGTTCCTTAACTCATGTCGTGTACGTATCTTAGACAATTTCTATTGAATGGCTTTACCGTTCGATGGCACTGAACTATACTTGATACCTTTCCAAGTTTCGTGTCGTATATGTTTGGTCGATTTTATTGAATAACTTTTCATTCATTTTAGAGTTGACGGTACTTATTCAATTCAAGTATTTCTTCTCTTAGTTGCTATTTCTTCGTGTCATGGGACTGTAATGGTTGTACGAGGCACGTTGTAATTCATCAAATATGAGGGTCGTAGGCTGAGGCAAACTCACTTTTGCTTATGCGCATCGCAACACCCACTTGCAGCTGCATTCGAGTTTATCATATCACTGAGTTTGGATCGTGCACGTATTCAAGGCATCCCCCGAATACGTACATTTCAACCAAGCTTAGCGATTAGCGAAGTCGGACAAGCTACTCATGATAGTTTCGATTTGCCGATCATTTTACTTTTACTTCGATTAAAATCGAACTCATGTGTGTATCACATATCGTTTATCTCGATCCTCGAGATGATTCGATTCGCTTGTCAAGCGCTCTTGTCAACAAAATCAATATAATTTCTTCTTAGCGGAGTCGACCAAGTCTAAGTAAATTTTCGTCCGATTCGAAACCAAGTATTGCACTGTCATCGAGTATATCTTCCTATCAATGATTCTTTCGTTATCCCAACTTTACTTGTGCATCATCCATTCATATCATTCACTTCGTTTGGGGCCAATCTCGTTGTCGTTCACGCACACTCCCAGTTCCCCGTCCTACTCTAAGTCTTGTTGCCCCAAGTCTATCGTCCGTCCAGACGATACCGTAAACCACACAGGTTCAATCGTTCGGCATAGGGTCGTCCGCCTATCCGTTAGGTCATCTCACTAGGTCATAGTTACAAGTCGAGTCCGTGGCTCATCGTACAAGGTCGTCGCACGACGCTCGTCCCAAATCCTATGGTCAAACTATTTGTTCGTTTGTACGGGAGTTTCTACCCAAGTTCGTTTTGCTCAAATGTTTAAACATCAAGTAGCGTTCATCCTACTCGCATCAACACATTCTCCGCTCCAAGTTTGAGCTCGTTTAGGAAAATCATCCTACGATAAGTTGTCCTCAACCAAATCCTCGACATGTTACTATCGTGTGTCCGTACTAGCAATTATCGTAGTCTATCTTCTTCAAGTGTGTTTGATACAATTCACCTATCCATCCTATCCAATCAACATAGTCGATCACAAGGTCGTCTAGCCTTGCAATATGTCGTACCTCGATCTCACGCGAGTCTGATTATCCACAGTGGACATGAATCACCATGTCAACATTCTTGCGGAATAATCGTTCTCATCGGGACGTACTCTTGCGTTACGTCTAGACTTACTCATTTTCGATACACGAATTGGGCCTACTCAATCCTCAACTTTACTTCGCCGTCTATCATAAGTCTGACCAATCCTCAAATTCGCCTTCGCTTCAAACCACAAGTCGACGCAATCAAAATTGCCATGTCATGATATTCTGAGTTCGATCATTCCCGCTGGACATGAATCACCATGCCAACGCTCATGCGGAACGATCGTCCTAAATTCGACGTGACGCTTGTGCGAGGCTGGAGTTGCGCTCGCACAAGACAAGATCGTTGTCGTTGTGGTTATCACCGAACAATCAAGTCACTTCCCTTCTTCATCCAAACGTTCATTTCTATCAAATCCCCAATATAGCATCCATTAAAACAATAACTTCTAACACGATCATCATTCATCGAATCAGAGTACCCCCGAGTTATCGTACATCGATCTTTGATACGCCTCAATACCATCGATGATGTACATAACCTGACGATCTTCCTTTTGCAACGAATTCCGAGTCGTGCAACTTAATTCCTCAATTCACATTGTCTCGTGCTAACTCGTCATCGAGCAACATCCATTCCAATTCCTTATTCATTCTCGTATCTCCCAACTAACGTTTTCCATACACGCTATCTTCCGATCGTGCTATCTTCGATCTCGTCCATGGGTATTTCACCTTAACTCAAGTTTCAATCCATTCGACTAAATTCAAAATTGCATGCACGATCTTCTATGTTTCCTCGACCAAGACCTCCATTCGTTTCATCGTTCCGACTCTCTATTCACTTATTTTGTACTTGCACTACACATTCACAATTTGTCCGAACAATATCTCGTTTGAGACTCCCGAATCATGACCAACTAAGCGTTACTCATTCTAAGGCTTGCGCGATATCATCGCTTGCCAACGTACTCGTTCTACCCGTAGATCCTTTAGTCTCGCTCGAACAATTTCTATGTCATCCATACACCACTCAGGGTTTGAGCCACTCGACTAGTCGTTGACACTCATTCTTATTCTTCTTCGAAGCTATCACATACACCACTCGGGGTCAAGTCGCTCTACAAATCCTCAAATGGTTACTCGATTCCCAACCGATATGTTCAATCGCGCGTTCATCCGTTCCTCAAGGTCTAAGAACCATTTCTCGTGCTTGCTTTAGCGTTGGTCAAATAGCGTCTCTATCAACATACGTTCTAAGTCTCACTTATTCTCGTTCGAGCGATAGTCGGTCTCGCTCGCAAACTCGTTCGCACCAGAAGGTCTAGGTGCGCGATACTCGGCACAACTTAGCCAAAAGGCTGCATGCATAATCATCCTATTCGAACTATACTTCGGTCTCGCGTACTCGCTCGCCATTGTCGACGTAAGGTTATTCAAGCACGCACTGCATTTGCTAACTTTTTAGCATGCGTTCCTTCCAACTCGAGTCCGTTGCGGTTTGGCACAAAGGCCTTCGCCTATCGATCCCGTTCAACCGAGTACTCGTACGAGCTTTTGAAAATATTAGACTTATTGTATGGAACATCCCAAGGCACAATGAGAGAGAGCGTACACTTCCTTTTCCAACGACGAGCTTTCTAAACTGAGAAAATCGAAATGAAGTCCAAGGACGTAAAGCCGTGCTCTGATACCAAATCTGTCATGCCCCGCTCCCGCAGGAGCGATCGTCCTCGCTAAGGCGTGATGCCGCACGGGCCTAGGTTGCGCTCGTGCAAGGCTAAGTCTAGAAACGACCGATTTGAGCTAGGCCACAGAGTATCCCCATTTGCAGCGGAAAGTAATTAAACACAAGTTGAAGCAAATTCAAACTCTTTATTGTTTTCCAAGAAGTTTACAAGCGGCGCTAGGCCGATATTACAAATCGCTCAAGCTCTCTCTTTGAAACATAAAAGATGTGCCAAGTGGCTTACAAGATGGAATGATACATGGCGATGTTTCGATACATTATGTCCTGTATAGGGTACTTCAGCTTCTTGCAACGTTCCAAGGCCCCAGAGTTGGCTCCGTGCCTTAACACGTTCGATGGAACCTCCGCACCCGCCGGCGTCTCCTGCATCCTGTAAGCAGACTGTAGGGTTATTAGTACATTGTTATGCACTGGTGGGGAGGCTAGCTCGTCCACAATGCTATCATTACCAAACACGTTCGATTTACTTTTGTGCACCGTCTATCATTCATTGTCTTTCTAATCTTACCTTAGGATCATTTTCATGGCATATTTCATAACCTATCTCGTGTTGCCGAATTCAAGTGTCGCATGAAAATACACGCACGACTTATCCATACTTACCGTCCGGCCTTCCCTGTTCAAAGTAAACCAAGTTAGTCAACAATTCATATGTAATAACGTAACGTGATTCTCGTAAACATTCAATGTCAAGGGCGTGTCCCTGCCTTAGGTCCTAGCGCATCGTAGGCGCATTTTCTATCTCATTTACACGAAGTACTTTTGATCATTTATATGTTACATTCAATGTCTGTTCAGAGGGTGCCTCATTCTGTTAACTTAGACTACTTTGATTTCAATGCAAGGACTTGCACGTGGATTACCACCATCAAAGCCCACTTAAATCTATATGCACCGGTCGCTGGCATGTCAGCCATTTTGGACATTTTCCCCTTTGGCATTCTTATCTATCAAGCGTGATGGCTGGTACACCTTGATAGACTATTGAAGTACCGGCCCTACGTTTGGTTATGTGCCCAAGCCCGTACACCTGTCCGCCCGTAGGCCATGATTCCGCCTAGGCCGGCCACGAAATCGTCGTTCGTTGCCCTTGGAATCCCTTATCACTCGTGCACGAGTCCGTCCACGACCATTTCGTATTTTTTTGTCATTTTAACTTAACGGCTGTCTTTGAGCCATAGGCTGACCCTTAGCCATAATGCGTTATCGACCAGGTTAGCGTCCGTGCAGCGCAGGTAGCGAGCCCTGTTGCACGTGCCCATCATACCTGTCGCTAACCATTCCTTTCTTTCTTATCTTTTATTCATTCTTTCTTTTCTTTCTTTCACTTGTCCGTTCGTTCATTGATTCATTCACACATTCATTCATTTGTTGATTCATTCATTCACTTATTCGTTCATTCTTTCATTCATACATTATGCAACTTCCCGTACGGGAGTCGTCTTGGCGACCCATCGGTCCTGAAGTCTTTCAATGTTGCTATACTCTACTCGGAATGACTATGTTGATAGTCTTTCATTTCATTATTGTAAACCATTCATTGTTTGAACGCATCAGGAACTCGAAGCGTAAGCTTGTGCCTTAGCACGAGCGTGGAGTGCGGTGCGAGAGTTCTCACATTTTCCATGTTCTTTTCCATATTCTATACAAGCATACAAGATGGGATTATTCCCTTAGCTAGGTGTGTTGAATCATTCATTTATTAGCATGCGCGGTGTTATCGCCTAGCCATTCTAGCAATAGTGTCCATATTGTTATGTATCTAGGCTAAGCAAAGAAGGGTTCATCGGAGCCACCCACCTTAGCGATGTTCGTATCGACCGAGCGATACTCCGAGCGCGCCTTTGAAAGTCTAAGTCTGGATTCATCTTGATGGGCCAATGTAAGCCTTGCATCGATTCTTCATCAGGTCGATGCCAACTCTTCGGGTCGACGGCTCGTTTGAGTCGTTGCACTTGTCGTTTGAATCGACGTTCCGCTAGGACGGAGCGGGTCATTACAGTCTCGGCGAGACGAACAGGATGGGGGTGGTCGCTCGTCGGGAAGTGGACGGTGGTGGTGGCTAGACCAAGTCTAGGGTTTCGGCGAGTGGCCGGAGAAGACGGGTCGATGGTGGTGGCTAGGGTGGCTGGATGGTCGAAAAATAGATTAGGGTTAGGGTTTGGGGGTCGGGGGCTATTTATAGGAGGGCAGGGCGGTCGAAAAAGGGGGTTAGGTCGGCTGGGTTATCGGGGCGGTGGTCAGCCCGGTCGTCGGTCGTCGGAGGTAGGTGAGGGAGGAGAGAGAAAGTCGTGGGGGGGGGGGTGATGGTAGGTTTGCAGCAAGGCCCCCATAGTTTGGGGCTTTACAAAATAATTCCACGCCTATCGGTTTGCAAATATAATTTGCAAACCGCAATTAAAACAAATCACAAATTTGCAAATCAATATCAAAACAATTGAAATAAATTACAATTTGATATGAAAACAATTTAATAAATCACAAAATGATATATTTTGATTTAAAAATTATTTAAAAATCATTTAAAAATTCTAGAAAAATTTCGAATAATTTAATAATTAATTTTAAAGATATAAATGCTATTTAAAAATTATAAAAATATTATTTTAAAATCTAGGGGCTTATACCCCCCTCTCCCCTCCCTCCAGCCACACCCCCCCGCCCTTCCGCATAGCCCCCATGTCCCGTGCTCCCTCCCTCTCGCCTCCCCCTCCTAGGGCACGGCAGCGCGGGAGGAGGAGGGGGGCTAGGCAGGAGGGGGGTGGCCGGAGGGGGAGATTCGGCGGGAGGGGGGCGGCCGGAGGTGGGGGACTGAGCGGGAGGGGGTGGTGGCCGGAGGGGGGGTGGAGGGGAGGGGGTGGAAGTGGGGAGGAAATGACAAGGGTATTTTCGAATTTTTTTAAATTTTAGGATATGAAGTTAAAAATGTAAAATAGTTGATGGTATTAAGTTGTTGAGTAAAAAAGTTTATGATATGAACTTAAAAAACCGAAATAGTTGAGGGTATCAAGTTGCAATTAAGTCTTTTTTTATTTATAACACAATTTTTTTTAGACTTGTTTGTAATTTGATACCCTCAACTATTTCTATTTTTCAATTTAATACCATCCGTAGGGGTGTAGCCCGTTGGGTACACCGGAAGGTCCCGAGGGGTCCTATTAGGATGGGCATGGTTCGAATCCCCTATTGACTAGAAAAAAACTTAATACCGTAAATGTTTTATTCAACAACTTGATACCCTAAAATAAAATTTACTAAAAATACTCCTCTCTCTTTCTTTCTTTCTCTCTCTCATGGATGCCCCCTCCCCTGTAACCTTCCTTTTTCCAATAGGGAATTGCAATTGTCAAGTAGGCTTTTACAATGTCCAAAAAAATTTCAAATGGGCTACCAAAATTACCCTCAATTTATTACAATTTTCTAAAATAAAACTTATAACTTCCTTTATAAATAAAGGATAATTTTGGTAACGCACTTTGAAAATATTTGGACATTGTAAAAACTTCCTTGGCAATTACAACTCCCTTCCCAATAATAAATACAAGTTTTTAGAAAATTAGCAAATGGGCAATAATAAGAAGGGAAGGGTAATTTAGTAATTATGGAGAGAGTGGTATACTAGTAATTAATTAGAAATTATTAGAGGATTAAGTTTAATTATGTGCTTAATTAAGTATTGAGAATATTCTTATAATATTGATAACTAATTATGATATCTACATATTCTTAGAATATTCTTAGAATATTTCTAAAATATATATTTTTTTCTTGTTACTTCTCTAATAAACTAGCTAAATAAATCTAGAAGAAAAATTTTAAAGGCATTACAACTTTTACTTGAGGGCAGCCCAATTTCTTTTATTTTACTTACAAGTTTGCCAATCAAAATTGTTACTTAAGGGTAGCCCAAAGTTATGGTATAAAATCCAATTTTCTTTCATATGCTCGCTCTTCTCCCCCTCTTTTGCTCTCTTGCCCAATTTTTTTATTTTACTTATAAGTTTGCCACTCAAAATTGTTACTTGAGGGCAGCCCAAAGTTATGGTATAAAACCCAAATTTCTTTTCTATGCTCTCTCGTCTCCCTCTCTTTTGCTCTCTTTTCTATTCTTCAAGTCTTCAAACCCTAGTCCAACTAAACCCTAGTCCAACTAAACCTAGTCCAATTTTCTTCCAATCCTAGATTGTGTATGTGAAGATTGTGGGTCAAAAGTCTAGTCCTACTTTCTTACAATTCTACCGTTATTTGGTATGTCATTGATTCAATATAAAGAACAAGTTTTCAAACATTTTGTCCACCTATAAATATTGAATTATATGTTTTAATGTAGAAAAAATACATCTCGAAGAAATCAGGTCATCTAATATACTAAATCTTCGTTCCGCTTCGTCCGAAGAACACCTCGGTTCTTCCGAAGCACCCTTGGTAAATAATTTGACAACTTAATTCTGGACATTAAGCGAAGAAGCATTACATTGGTGCAGAGACGAAAAAACAATATAGTCATTATGATATCAAGATCGCTCCAAAACCGATCGGGACGCAAAACTTTAGAGTTTGGATGTGAAAGAGGTGGTTTGTTCAGATATCATGGAATGAAAGATGCAGTTCCCCAAAGAAAAGTTCCAAACAAAGACGTATGTGGTTGTCCATTCAAGATCCTTATTGTAACATAAAAGATGTGAAGTGGATAGTCCAAGTCAAGAATAGAATCCACAATCATGTTATTACTGAAACACTTACGGGTCATCCGTATGATGGATGATTGAACAATATTAAGAGGAAGATAGTTGAAGATTTGTCCAATTCTGGAATTTCACCCAGACAAATTTATTCCGTCATACGACATGAAGATGAGAAGAACAAGTCAACAATGAAGTCAATCTACAACGCACTATCCAAATCAAACTTCAATAATAAGAAATCAAGAATGGCGATGCAGCAAGTGAAGTTGCTTGCCGAGAATCATATATGGAGTACCATAGAAGATATCCACAAAGTAACAAAGTCCTTTCAATATTTTGGGCTCATCCCGATTGCATATATTTGGCTAGGTCCTTCGTCGACGTGTTGGTTCTTGATTGTATATATAAGACAAATAAGTTCAAGATACCTCTCTTTCACGTTGTTGGCTTCACCTCTATGGGAAAAATATTTTCAATTATTTTTTGCTTCATGAAGAGTAAGAAACTTGAGGACTATACATGGGCGCTGGAAAAACTAAAAACACTTTACACCGGACATAGAGAGCCGTCTGTTTTTGTTAGTGACAGAGAATATGCCATAATTAATGCTATAACCATCGTCTTTCCTCACGTATACTAATATGCACTTGGCATGTCAATCGTAATATCCAATCATAATGTAAGTTAAAGTTCGGAAAGGTGGATGGTAAAATTAACATAGATCGTTTTGAAGAATTCTACAGTGATTGGAATTGTCTATGGCGAGACAGTACGAAAGACAGTTGACGCAAAGAAAAGTGGGACACGAGGGAGCCGGCATGCATTTCTTACATCAAAGATACATAGAAAGAATCGTATAAAGAACATTTCGTCTTAGCATAGACAAATATGGTGAAGCATTATAGCACAGTAACTACCAACCGGGTTGAAGGATCACACACAACATTAAAACAGCATCTAAGGTCATCGCTCGATAATTTTGTCTTCGTTTGACAAGCTATACATTTAATGCTAGACCGGACGGTGAACGAGATCAAGACATCATTTGAGATGAGCCTAAATATTGCAAAGCATGAACATAGAAATGAACCCCTCTTGGATGCTTTAATGCATTTAATATCCCACAAGGCATTGGGATTAATATTTGAGAAGATTGGTAGGTCAAAGTTCATATGGTTTGATCCCGATTTATGGTTGTTTACATTGACATATATTGGGCCTCCTTGTGCACATAAGATTAACGAATATCGTCGTCAATCTATACCTATGCCAATAGATGTTGTTGATCAACGTGATAATGTCCGTGGTGAAGAGTGACAATGATTTTTCTTTGCCACAAGTGAAACTCTTTCACACAAGGTGGTGTTGTCACGACCCGCACCCACTGTGAGTGTACGAGAACGTAACAACGCCAAGCCTATGCCAGAGTGTCAGCGGTAGAACGCTGTCCTAGGTCAATCATCTAACAATATTATAAGGTACCTGTACAGTATTTACACTCCGAATGGAGGTGACATAGCAATACAGTCTCAATCACATCTAAGGTAGAATACGATAAAGATAGATAGATAGATATGAACAGAAGAAAATCCACAGAGGTACAATCCAGATAAAGACTAAGTGTCTAAGATAACATCTCCATAAACATCAGATAAAACAATCTCCCAATATATATACAATAATGTATCAATGAAAAAGACAAGGTAAGAGTCTAAGCTAGCAGTCTAAACCACTGGTGACAGATTCTCTACTGCAAGTGGGTCCAAGTCACAAGTGTTGTCTATAGCTGCACCTTAATAGGAAGACACCAGAGCCTCATCATTCTCTGTAAAATTTTTAACAGGTCCAGTCAGGACGGGAGCGAGCACAATATATCTCAACAAATCATAACAGGATAGGAAATATAATCATGCTAGAGAGTAAGATACATGAAACTGAAGAATAGCATAATGTAAAAGAGAGACTGTAAGTAAATATCTACAATATATATATAGGAGAGCTAAACAGTGCTAGTGATTCAGAGTACAAGATGAAACATGTGAACAGCTGGAGGGTGATTCATGACTATACTAAAGAGGTGATTCATGACTATAATACTTTGGAATTATTCAAATGTTTATTTATACTCCCCCATCCCCAATCAATACACAAGGATCCAGTCAAGTTACGTTAAGATTCATGACTATACTACATTGCCCATAAAGGGTGATTCAAGAGTGATTCATGAAGATTCGTGAAGGCTCTGTGATTCATGAGAGTACAGGAATCACAAGCTGATACATGAAGATTCATGATAATAGAAGCATGAGATACATGATGTAAGTGAAACACACGAGACAAGAGTATCTGATGCTCCCGAGGGGGATAACATCTCATGAAGGGATCCATATAGTACCAATCCGTGTTACTAACGTGTCAGCATCAAGTAAGGTAATCTAAAGCAGGAAATATAATCCTAAACAAGATATAAAATGATCAGAGAATGTACTCGTCTGGTATCCTGAATATCTGAAGAGAACTGTCTGAGGAGTGGTGTCTGACTCCTATAGAACAGTACAAGTCAAGACATATACATGGGATGGTAATGAAATGTACAATGCATCTGCATGCTGTCTAGGTCAAACTAGACTAAAGTCAACTCTTGGTCAACTCTGGTCAACTATACGGTCAAACTAAGTCAAGTCCTAGCCCCAACAAATCTAACAAGTTTCACTAGGCCTAACCAATCTAGTTTAAAAACCAATACAAGCACAAGCCAAACCAAGCTAAGCTAGCACTCACACACACAATCTCAAGGCTAACACAAGCTATCAATATTTAGACAACATTAACATTTAACTATTTAAGCTATCAATCATGAAATTCATGTATATACATATATATCTATATATATACATGCATAAATTAGCATACAATTCCTAGGCCTATATATAACATGGCATACATATATATATATATATATATATATATATATATATATATATATATATATATATATATATATATATATATATATATATATATATATATATATATATAACCTAGTGTGATAATGCAATGTAATAAAGTGTACATATATATATATATATATATATATATATATATATATATAACCTAGTGTGATAATGCATTATCACACTAGGTTATATATATATATATATATATATATATATATATATATATATATATATATATATTTTATATATATATATATATATATATATATATATATATATATATATAAATATATATATATATATATATATATATATATATATATACATACATATATATATATATATATATATATATATATATATATATATATATATATATATATATATATATATATATATACACACATAGAGAGGGATAGAGGGACACATTGCATATGTGTGTGTGTGTCATGTGGCATGGGGGTTCATATGCATCAAGGTTAAATAGGAACATCTCAAGGAAACTAATGTTTACATATATGTATATATATATACAATGATATAACTTAGGCATGTGTGTGTGGAATGTGACCAAAGTATGTGTAATGTAGATAAGGTACATGTGTGTGAAGGGAGTCAAAGTATAGGTTTAATTGTACATGTGTGTGTATGATATATACTAGGTTCAGTCACAGATTAGGTTCAGTCACAGAGTGTCATTCTCAGGAATTTACAGTTTTAACATAAGGGAATAGAGTCTCAGGTTCAGTTCATAGGGTGTAGATGGATATAATGAGTGTAATGAACATTTGTTCTCAGATTTTTGATGTGAGTGGATGTATAGGAGAGGGTGTGTGTAAATGTGCATGGGTTTACAGTGTGGCATTCCAGATTTCAGTTTTAACAACATGCAACTCAAGCCTATAGTCCAAATAAATCTCAGTATTGTAAATGTGCATGAATGTGTGTGTGTGAATAATCAATCAATGTAATGTGTAACCTGTGAGGGTGTGCACATGTGATTCAATGGGGTGTCATGACAGTTAGCTAAGGGTCCATGTGACAGTGCTTAGGATTCACATAGTATAGAGGGTGTGTGTCAACTCAGTTTTACATAAAAAGGAAATCTTAAGTTTTCAGGTTAGCATGGCAGTGCTTTTTCAGGAATGTACACATGTGTTCAGATTAAGGAGTAACATAGTGTTCAGTTTCAGTCCAAGTTAGCATGCTAACTCAACAAACTCAGTTATGCATTCAGTTTAGGTAATTTCTAGTTTACTCCGGCATTTGTTTTTAACATCTATCAAGCAAATTCCCAATCCCATATCAGTTTGCAATATCAATGAATGTTAGGAAGTAGGAAATCATTGGAAGAAGGAATAAACTATCACAGTACAATCTCAGGTTCTATGTATAAACCCAACACGATTCTAAAGAAGTTCTCAGACTTGAAAAGTTCCAGTTAAGACAATATGAACTCAGTTTTAGGACTTCGAACTACCATTCAGTTTTAATAAGTATCAGGCAGCCCTATATCTAGGTGTACAAACATTAAATTTATCATTCAAGAACAGTAATCACATATGAAAATTTCAGGAAATTCATAAATGAACTCAGGTTTAATGTTCACCTAACAGTGTATAAATTAAATGCAATTTAAAAGCTCAAATGCAATTCGAAAGCTAATTTCCTATTCCATTATGAACTCTAATAAGTAGGTTAATTCTCAGATAGGTATAGGTGTAATATACATCACAAAATCAGTAAAATAGCAATTAAAACTCAGAAAAATTATTTCAGTTTCAACGTATCAGTGAGTATCAGCCCGTATTGGAAAATTCATGATTCGAACCCAAATTAATATCAAAATTGCAATCTAATCTACTCATCACTCATTACATATGTAGGTGAGCTAATTCTAAACATTTAGCAGCATTAGAATCAGTAAAGTACAACTTAAAACCCAAGAAAAAAAAAACTGAAACAGTGAAGTATCAGTGCATATCAGTATTTAAGGGGTTCAATGAATTCGACTCTAATTTAATCATCAAAATTCACAAACAAGAGTTGGTAAATAGTGTCACCAGTGCGGGTGTGCTAGGAAGTGTCTTCGTGTCCAAGGATAGGACACAAATCGAGTCCAAACACCCACACGACACACGGACTGAACACAGTGCTCTGCAGTGTCGTGCACGCGTTCACAGAGGTCGTGGACACGACACACGACACGTATGGCCACGTGGTCATGTCCACGTATGGCCCACGTGTCATGCTACACATTCGACACCCTATAGGGTGTCCACGATGTGTCCACTGCGGACACGAACACGTGTTCGTGCGTGCCTGTGCACGTGTTCAGCCGCCTACGTACGATAGCGCGCGGCCAGTGCGGGCATGTTTGCTCCGCGAATACTAAACCATCTGCTCCCAAATTTTGGGAGCATGATGTCAGACATTGCCCTTCACTCCATACAAATTTCGTGTCCCGAAGTGTCCTGTGTCACGAGATATGGACCCCGATAGGCAAGACACGGGCGTAGGGTTCATGCTGCGTGTCCAAGGCTAAAAACATGACACAAACCGACACAAAACACCAAACACCCTTCACAAACATTCATACACACACCTAGATCTATTGATCTTTGTAATTAGAATTTCAAAATTCGAAAATAAATTCCTAAGAAATATTTCTACAAACACCTTTGTTCCTATTATGATACGTGTCCGATACGGACATGAAATGGACACGAATTATGCCCAAATCTCGGGAACAGCTAGGGAATCCTTAAACCTAGCCCTATATGCAAAAAAATAGGAAAAACAATGGGTTTAATTGGTTTACCTATTGAGTGTCAATACTTAAGAAAAGCTTCAATGGAATGATTCTAAATAGTAACTCCCAAGCTCCAAATGGCACACAAACTGAGGTGAGCCTCCAGAATCAGTAAACAAACAAAAATTAGATCCTAATGCAAAAGACTAGGGTTAAAAAGGAGTTGAAATTAATTAAATAGGATTTTAGGGAAATGG
Organism: Iris pallida; assembly: GCA_029216955.1. Taxonomy (NCBI): domain Eukaryota; kingdom Viridiplantae; phylum Streptophyta; class Magnoliopsida; order Asparagales; family Iridaceae; genus Iris; species Iris pallida. The sequence goes on along the minus strand of JANAVB010029140.1, from coordinate 4,345 downwards.
AAAAATACCTCTCCTTCCAAAACTTGGTCAAGAATAAAAGAGGCAAGAACACACTAAGAGATTACTTATAGGCAAGGGGAAACCCTAATTGTGGCTGCCATGGGTTGGTTAGTTTGGGTTTTGGGCTTAAGTCATGGGCCTATGGCTTAATTACAAGTCATGAAATTGGTAAATCACAAGTCGTTGACTTAAGTCACAAGTCATGAACTATTTCACTTAAACTTAACCTTCCTACTTTAAAACTAATTTCTAATGACTAAAAGTAGGTTAACTTGAGTTAGACTAGGGTCACCATAACTAGGGTTAGCTTCTAGGCTAGTCTACAAGTCTCAACTAGTTCAAGTCAAAAATAAAAAACACCAATTTAAATAAATCGTCAAATAATTCAAAGAGGGCAAATGACCAAAATACTCTCATGCTCAAAAGTAAAATAAATTATCCTAATGCCATGGTTGGGCTCTAGGTCAGACAGTCTCTCGGTTTACACTAGCAAGCATCAAAATCACAAGTCATGATTTTAAATAATTTAAAATAATCAAAAATCACTAAAAATTTATATCATGATTTAATATCATTAATAAATTATTAAAATTATAAAATTTCAAAATTACCTTCATTTAGAAAACTGGGTGTTACAAGTCTACCCACCTTAGAAAAATTTCGTCCTCAAAATTTAAGATGGTAGTACTCCTTCTAGGTCAAACATAGTCAAGGGTCAACCACTAGTCAATTTCTCAACATCCAAGTACTTGGTCATCAACTGGTCAACTTCTTAGGATTTTACCTATGCTAGCTATCTAGGTGTTGGCAACTAGAGATTAGCAAAAAAGAAAAACTCTATAATATAACTCTTAATCTTCCAAATCATATCAAGTCACCCATAACTAATACATATATTCTAAGCACATAAATACCAAATACCACATATACATAAGCTCAAGAACAACAACCCATTACATATACCCTAAGTGTATCATATATATATAACTGATTATCAAAAGGTTAAAGTAGACTAAACTTATAAGGGACTGAAAAATGCTTGGAAATTAGGCTAAGGATGAATGGTCTGAATCATCAGTGTAGGCAAAAGGGAATGATGCTAAGGAGACTAAAATTATAAGCTAAAGGACAGGACATTTGGGTCCACTTGTAAAGTTAAAGTAAAAGAAACCTACATGGTGACTGAAACATGCCTCTAGATCAACCTGGCCTCTCCTTCCTATCTGGCTGAAGTAACTACATGCAGGACAGTGGTCTGAAAGAAGTGAACCAAACTGGTATACAGGGAATGCAATAGGCAGTATACTGCAAATGAGTGCAGGCTACGTACCAAATCAAAATACATTACATATATATACAAACTATATATATTGACCCTTATCACCTCAACTCTACTCAAGGTCTAATAACACACACTCCCTACCACATGTATCACTCCAATGAAAGGGTCAGATACTGTAGGGTGTATTGGGACAGAACAGTGAACTGTCCTAAGTGGTGAGTGCAGACCTCTAGTAAGCATGATACTAACTCTCCAGATATGCAGAATATGGTAAGGGGTTGATGGTTATATTGGTGAGTCAATAATTGGGGTCGAACAATCACTACTAAATAACCCCTTTTAGCGACGTCAGAGTACGTCGCTAAAAGGGCAAATCCGTCGCTAATTTCTATAGCGACGTATGTAGCGACGAAACATGGATGTCGCTTATAGGCTTGTCGCAGATTACAATTTGGTCGCAATTCGTCGCTAGTTGCGACGTCCCTTCTAGTGTCGCTAGACGTCGCTAATATTAGCGACAAATAGCGACGTCAGCATACGTCGCCAGTATAGCGACGTAGGGTGACCCCTTAGCGACGCCATAAACTTTACATATGATGACATGGCATGGCAGCCACGTCAGCATATTAGCGACGCCTAGCGACAACGTTAGCGACGTTGGCTCTCAGGTGGTCATATACACGTCAGCATTATAGCGACGGATAGCGACGTTATGTCACTATTGTGCGACGTATAGCGACGTGTACAGGACGTCACAGAACGTCGCAGAACGTCGCTATACGTCGCAGATGTTAAAAAAATTTTAAAAAAATATTTGGTATTTTTGTTATGCTGTGTGTCTGTGTTTACAGTGTGTCTGTGTTCACAGACATACCATCACAAAAATACACATTATTATTTTTTTAAAATTTGGGCAGCACCTCCTTTGTATATCAGATCATCGCTTATAACCCAGCGTAGGTATATTTGTCATCCCCATCGCAGATATCATCACAATTAACAGTCTCCCATCATAACAGTCTATAACTAATAGATGAATAACAGTCTCCCATGCATCATAACAGTCTACAACTATATCATACATGTACTCAAAGAAAATACCAACAAATTAAATATCATAAACATACATATCCAACAAACGTACATGTCCAACAGTGTCAAATAATAATGAAAATTAGTGTACAGAACGGTCAATGGGCCCATAGGGCCAATAAATACAACGATGATAAAAAAATATACTGGATCACTGAGGACCCCTGCCGCACATCTGGGATAGAATGTAGTCATACTGCTCCTGGGTGAGCTGCACCGTAGGGGCAGTAGGAGGCAGTGCAATGTCTGGAGTCGACACCGTCGATGGACCGGGAGGACGTATCTGCTCCAGCTCTCGCAGTCGCTCACCATAACTGGCAAGGGTACTCACCACCCTCTCAGTACTCGCCTCAAGCGAAGCCAAAACCAGAGAGAGTGAGGCAGACATGCTCCTCTGCGATCCCTCCAGCTCGACCTGTCTACGCTTTGTGCACTGCGTAGACTCGGAGCGTGTGCAAGCTGACAGCTGTAGCCTGATGCAGACTCATCAGCTCCTGTATACTGCGCTCGACCGCATCAAATTATCCGATGACGATCGGAGGGTCGGATCGTCGCTCGACCACATCAGAAATCTGCTGCTGCAACTCGTGACGCAGCTCCTCGATCTGACGACGAATATCCTCAGCTCGTGACGACGCCTGCGAAGCCGGAGACTACACACTGACAGAGGGGGCCCGGGATGACTCCGAAGCCAAATACGCACCGTAGGATCCCGTACCGTAGTACGTACCCTTCTGAAGACCGCCAACAGCGATCATCTAGAGCTCGTCCGACGATGGAGCTGTAGGCGGCTAGGAGAAAGTACCAACCCTCCCTCTGCTTGCGCACCAGCAGCAGCAGCCGCCTCCTGTAGCCGAACAAACTCGGCCTAGAACATGTTGCTAACGTGTAAGTGTTTACTAAAGTCTATATTGATATCTTTTCTTGTTTTCTAAATTATAGTAAATTAATATAAAGAATAGAACGTACATATGCCTGCGTCGCCCTCTCGTCAATGAACTCTCCAGCCCTCCGATAGGTGACCAGGAAGACAGTGACCATGTTCGGGTCCTCACCCTTTTTTTTCTGTTAAATTATATTATCTATAATTAGTATTAAACATTCTATCGAATATATAAATTAATGTCCGTCATAGAAAACGTACCAGACGACAAAAATGCTCCGTCATTGGAATGGAGCCACCACACCACTTATCGGCGCTCGACCGCGCCACCTTGGCCTTGTCAGACCGCTCCTGGTACTTGGGCTCACTGAATCTAGCCTTCATCGCAGCCCACTGCTCTGGCGTGATCCATCCATGGATCGGCTGTCCGGAGCGACCATGAGACTTCTGGTCGTGGATCGTATCACGGATGAGCTTGGCTGCGACGGCAAAAAATTGGCCCTCGATCCTCACCGCCCGGTGTGGTGGATAGAAATAGGTCCTCTACAAGAAGTAAAATACAAAAGTTGTATAATATACACAAATGATTATTAAATTTAAAAATAAACAAATTTTTTACCTTGAAGTGGGCGAACCAAAAGGCCTTCCTATCTGCGGGAGCATCTGAGTAATTAATCCAAGGCCCACCATAGTTCTGCCTCAGAAATACCCCCAGCTGTCTCTGTACTGCAGAAGGCCGATATATACAATATAATTTTCATTAATATATATGTACATATATCATTTGAGAAATAATAATTAATTAACTTACTTCATAGGCCCGTCCGTCCAAATCTCCATACGCGTCTCGCCCGGGGAGCGCATGGAGGGTCGCTCTCACCTTCTGCCTGGGTAGGATCAGTCTGATCGCGTCCTCCATATGCTCGGCGTCGGCTCCCCCCATGGAGCCGTCGGCAGGAGGAATGCTGGACGGGGGATCAGGGATGCTGGACGCGGGATCAGGAAGGCTAGACGACGAGGGAGGAGTCGCCAACCTGCTGGAACTGCCCTATCCCGATAATGGACCGGGAACAGAACGGTACAATGGC
>JANAVB010029139.1:25000-43263 GCA_029216955.1 Iris pallida | reverse complement strand
TTTTTTTTTTATATTTATATATATAATATACTCATATACGAATATTTATATATAGACGTATACACATATACACACATATAATTATTTACTTATATAACAAATCTCCAAAAATCTAAATAAACATCTTTAATAGAAATACAGATCTCAATATTATCTATTCTTAGGGTGTGGCCCATTCCTAGGAGTAGGTATTTATATATCCCTATATACACATCCATATTCATGTATTCCTCATATATTTATATATCAATAAATACTCAATTAACCAATAATAATAATATCTAATAGCAATAAATATATTTATATAATCACCACAAAATAATAAAATTATACTTAACTGGTAGTTTGGTGAATCCATACTATTCACCTTTATCCGGGTCCAAAAAATTGTACAAATATTGTAAAACAATATTTATAATAAAATACCAATTTTTGTACAAATATTCAAATGGTTAAAAATATACCTCAATGTCTAAAATAATTTAGGGAATATTTGTACACACAAATATGACTACAAGGCCATCCCTAGTCTTACTGCATACCTACAAAGGCTTGGATTCAGTTCGGCCCAGTTCGGGCTAAGTTGGTACAATCGGGTCATCTTAAAATCAATATATCTAATTAATAAATAAATAATTCATCGGTGGGGGTTAAATCGCAACTTGATATGGTTTTCCTAGTTAGGACACACTTATGGCTAGGTCTTCCTTGGCATGGCTAATACACTAGTCAAGGCACGCCATTGCACTATCCGTGCCATGATTCCTAGTCGTCTGGTACTTCAAAACTCAACCATGGCTAAAATCATCTATCGTAATAATTAACTAAATAATCATTTAATAAAATCTAAAAAATCACCATTTAAAACAAATAAAATAAAAATTATTCAAAAAAATTCGGGAAGGGAAGCTACAGTATCATATTTTATAGTCTAGGTAGATATGTATGTAGGTATATTTATGCAAGGGTAGTTAGTAGTAGTTGAGGGTATGGTTTGTAGACACTAAGTGGTATGCCATATATATATATATATATATATATATATATATATATATATATATATATATATATATATATATTACCTTAGTATATGTGGTTTATGGTTTGGGGTTAGGCTTAGGAGTTACTCTTACTATAAGTTGACCTGGAGGATTGACCAATAACCTAGTTGACCAATATAGCCCTAGAAGGTTGACTTTGACTTAGTTTGACTGAGGGTTGACCAGAGTTGACCAAGAGTTGACTTTGACCTAGATTGACCTAGAATCATGTAGATTGCATTATAAACTTCAATTATTATATATTGAACACATTATAACATGTATTGTTCTAAGTAGGATATTGTGACTCCGAGCCACTCAGGATATCAGGCGAGTACATTCTCTGATAGTTCTTTCATTTACTTGATATAACTGTATTTCAATTCTAGTTAGTTCTATTTGATTCTCTGTCAACATGGATTGGTATTTCTGGATCCATTGCATACGACACTCACTTTTTACATGTTTGGTCTCTATTATTGGAATTACCCTTATTGGAATCACTTACTGGCATCATATTGTTCTGGTTGGATTTGTACTCGATTTACGTGTATGTTATGGATTCACTTGTATTTGTTGGGGTGGGAAAATACTCGAATAAACATGTAAACATTCTTAAAATACTTGAAGCACCCCTACTGGTCTAATTTGGAAACATCTCATCTGGTCTAGTCTGGTCTAATCTGGTCTAATCTGGAATTATAGCAGTCGTAGACTTGCCAAGTGTGCGATGAGCCGTATTTACACTTAACCGTTTACATGTCGAACTCGGTATTTTAAAACACACTGGTTAGTGTCTTGTATAGGACTCACACTGGGATCACACTTGACTCTATTATACTATCTGGACTCATATCATATTACTCTAGTTCAGTTAGTTTTACTTTTATAGTCTTCTTTGTTATGCTCTCCAGATTTTGCTATATTACTTTCATGTTTTTAAATTGTTGCTCTATTTATACATGTCTCAAACATCCATGCTTCATCAATATAACTGCCTATAACTATTTTATAATCCTTGTCTTACATCTATTTTCTATTTAAGGGTATTTTGATAATTGTAAATTTCTTTTGATTATTTTAATATTATATTATTGGTGTAGTGATTTTTGGCCTTTTGATAGTATAGCCTTGGTGCAACCTAGCCTAGTGTCTCACCATGACTTAGAGAATTAGTTAGCATGGTTAGTTAGTATTGATAAATCCTATTCTAGTTAGTTCAGGTTAGGAGCTAGTTAGCATGTTTGATTTGAGGCTAGTTAGAACCCTTTCTAATTAATGAATCATTTTTAATCATAGGAAGAAGCCCAAGCCCAACTATCATGAAACCCTAGCCCACCCATGATGTGGCCGGCGAGGTTAGGTCTAGGGAGCCTATTTTGTATCTCATATTGAGAATTCCTTTTCTTTTTATTTCCTTCTTTTCTTGGCAAAACCCTAAGTAAGTATTCCTCCTATTTTCTTTATTTCTTCTCCTTTTAAACCCTAGTCTCGTGCTTTAGGTTCTGATCTTTGTATATGAATTATTGATGGTAAGAAAAATCATAATTGAAGTGCATCAGAGTTTTGGAGCTGCAAGAAGGATCTTCACATTTGGAGCTTTCTATAGGAAATTCATTTCAATAGGTAATCTCTCCAAAACCCTTTAATTTCATGAATTTTTCTTAGATGCATCCATCTTGGTGTCCCCTAGCTGTAGGATGAGTTTCGTAGGAATTGATACTGGTTTGGTGTCTGTATCGGACACGTATCAGTGTCTTTGTGTTTGTGTTTGATGAAAGGCCCCAAAAGGATTTTTATTCAAATTTTGAAATCTAATTGAATGGATTTGTAGATTTATACATGGCTTATGGTTTTGTGTCACACTGGAAGAAAATTTGTGCTGTGTCTGTGTCCAAATTGGGCACAAACCCGCTCGCACGCGAGCCGCGCACGTGTCCTGCTACTCGGGCACTATAGCGGACACGATAGGACATGTTGTGACCCTAAAATTGGTGAACATGTAGGATACATCACTAACAGGGGGCTGATCAAGTTTTGTGAGATTTTATCGAGTGGATCTCGAGAAATCTCACGCGCACTGTGTGCATACGAGAAATCGCGTCTGATACGCACCCACACACGCGACACGACATGGATCTGACACAATGTAGGGCACGAACACGTAGCCCTACCCATGGTGAATATTTAGACATGAGCACGACGTGTCTTGTGTCGTGAGTCGTGTACTCATGGGTCCGTGTCCCCACCGTACGAGGCTGTCTGTGCACGGGTTTACTGTGCGTGTTCTGTGCTCATTGACACTTCGTGTCCACTGTTTTGGACACGAATCACACCCACATGACACATATGTTATGCCTAATCACCTGTATACATTTAAGGGTTGGTTTATTTGAAGTTTACGAAAATCAATTGAAGTTTGAATGCTTGCATTTCCCGTTTCCCTGATACTAAGTTCAGAGTTTTAAAAAAACTGATTTAAATTGCTGATTATGATTAATTGTTCATGATCAACACGTATACATACCTGGAATAATGTTTGCACAGCTGAGATTTCATATGTATTCATGTTAAGGCTTGTATTTGGTTTTTGAGTAGGTAGGATACTCGATTCATGGCAGAAACTGAGTTTCAGAACTTTTAATGGTTTTAACTGCAAATTCATGGTTAGTTTGATGATGATTAACATGTATACATGTCTGAGAGATGAGTTTCATAGCTGGGTTTCATATGTATCCATGTTTGGGTTCGTATTTTAGTTTTTGAATCTATGGGGCACTCGAAACTGACTGAACATGAAATTTAGGTTTATTTCTTCATGTATTATAATTTTTGAGTCATGAACAGTGATTTCCTGAGATTGATGTCTATATATGCAGTACCATGTTAAATTCTATAGTTTAGAATTGCATTCATTGTTCATTTCTATAAGGATGTGGTTGTATTGGTTAATAAAGGAGTTAAGTTATATTTATATTGTAATGTTCAATATACGAGTTCATTGCTGAATATAGGTTGCTATTTATGTTGTTCAATAGTAAGGGGGAGACCCTTACTTGAACAGGGCCTATTTTATAGGCTTGTACTATTGTATACTTGGGTTCTAAGGGGACAGGCAACACAGTTTGGTGGATATAAATGAGTCATGTATGTTGTATATATATGTTATATATATTTTGATATTATATGTGATATGTGAATAGGTCTGTGATAGGCCATTGGCTTATATGTGATAGTGTGGGTGCGGGTCGTGACACGTTTTTAGTGGTGGCCCATTCAGGTCCAGTCGCAACTAGTGCGATTTCGTAGTAGTACTCGAACTAGAGTATCACTACATCCTGCAGTAGGATATAGGATATAAGTTAAGATACTCAATCATATTAGGAAAACTCTTATCTAATTTTTGCTGCTAATTGCCTTCTTTTGAAATAAACTGTCCTCCCTTGATTATATCGCTTCCTTCTCAGTTATTGATTCTTTGTTTTGATCTGTCTTCAGGATGGTGGAGACACGATTGCAGTTCTCTGGTCTAAGTGATACCACTGAGAGGTCTACCATTTCTCGCCCGACTCAGCAGGGCCCGAGGACAACAGCACCTCTTGTTCCAGCTCAGGTGGGACCGTCTACGACTTTTAGGGGTGCTCCTTCACCGGTCCCGAGGACTCCCCTAGGGGTTCAAGGGATGCCACCACCACCACCTCAGGGGACAGTTGATAAGGGGCAGTTCTTTGCCTTCATGCAGCAGATGATGGAGACTCAACGACGCCAGGCAGGGGATATGAGGCAGGGCATTGACAATGCCCACCAGCTAGCCATAGTGGCAGTAGAGAAGGTGACTGTCCAACCACAGAAAGGACAGATATAGCTGTACCAGCCGAGGACTCCGGGCATTCAGGCTTCCAAAAGATGCGGCCACGAGACTTCAAGGGTACCGAGGGTATCCTATATGTCGACGACTGGATCAAGCATATAGAGGAGATCTTCCATCTCATGGAGATACCAGCGAGGCTTCAGATAGAAACAGCGGGCAGCCAGATGCAGCACCTTGCCTGCACATGGTACCAGACCGACCCCAGGGTTGGTACACATAGGTAGACTTGGGAGGCTTTCAAGAAGCTCTTTAAGGAAAAGTTCTTCCCCGATACAGCACTTGGCGCCTTGGAGACGCAGTTCGAGAATCTGGTCCAAGGGAACCAGACAGTAGAGGAATACGCTGGAGAGTTCTACCCTCTGGGAAGATTTATGGAGGGCCTGAGCGAGACAGCGAAGGCTAGGAGATTCAAGAAGGGCTTGATTAAGGAAGTTAAGCCCTTGACCAAGAGCAAAGAAATGCTACTTTCGAGGAGATTTTAACGGAAGCTATGGCAGCGGAGGACGACCTCGAACTGAAACTAATGAGAGATCGTGATTCATATGGAGCCAGCGGCAGTGGAGGCTAGGCCAAAAGGCCCTATTATCAGTAGCAGCATCAGTAGAAGTCGTTCAAGCAGCAGTTCTAAAGTCAGGGTCGTGCTTCTTTTTAACAGAAGCAGATACTGTAGGCGCCTAGACAGCAGCAAGTCAGCAGTTGCACTTTCTGCAAGAAGCCAGGACATGTGTAGAATAAGTGTAGGAAGAGGCTAGGCATGTGCCTCCTTTATGGTTCAGCGGAAGTACCAGCTGAAGGACTGCCCTATGTCTTCGGGACGTACAGCTCAGAGAGCCGGAGCCAAGGCTCCGGCAGGACAGCAGAAGGGACCATTGTCGACCCAACAGCAGAAGTTTATCCAGCACCAGCAGCAGGCCAGAGGAGGTCAGCAGGGGCGAGCCATCGCCATGTCAGCCGAGGATGCAGAGGTAGTGGGAGATCTGATAGTAGGTTCAGTTTTTCTCGACTCTTTTTCTGCTTTCGCTTTGTTTGATTCGGGGGCTTTCCATAATTTTATGTCAGTATCTTTTACTGTTAGACACCAGCTTTCTTCTGAACTATTGCCTAGGACTTGCAAGATCATGACTGGGGGTGGTATCATCCTTGTCTATGATGTTTGTAAGGATCGGAGAGTAGTTTTGGGAGGCCGAGAACTGGATGTGAGTCTTCTCATAATGCTATTACCGAACTACGATATTCTACTCGGTATGGATTGGTTGAGCAAGCACCATGCCAGTACAGATTATCGCGGTAGTAGAGTTCTCTTCAGAGTGCCAGGAGAGCCAGAGTTCGAGTTCAACAGACGAGAGACGGACTAGAGCAGCGGAGTCTTCTGCAGAGATTTAGTAGAGGCGCAGTGCATGCCACATCCATTGATAGATGAGTTCATGGATGTATTTCCGGAGGAGTTGCCAGGGTTACCTTTGGATAGAGATGTGGAGCTTTCTATAGATTTGGTGCCCAACGCAGAGCTGATATCTCAGCACGTCTATAGAGTGAACAACAACGAGCTAGTGGAGTTGAAGAAGCAGGTAGATGAGTTGCAGGACAAAGGCTTCATCCGATCGAGTTCTTCGCCATGGGGTACACCAGTACTCTTTGTGCCGAAGAAGGATGGGTCGGTACAGATGTGTATGAACTACAGGGCTCTCAACAGCCTCATAATCAAGAACAAGTACCCGCTGCCGAGGATCGATGATCTTTTCGATCGGTTGAGCGAAGCGAAAGTATTCTCCAAAATTAATATGAGGTCAGGTTACCATCAAGTGAAGGTAAAGAATGAGGAAATTCTGTAGACAGTATTCAGGATACGGTATGGCCAGTTTGAGTTCATGGTGATGTCGTTTGGGTTAACTAACGCCCCGGCGGTATTCATGAACTTGATGAACAAGGGGTTCCACCAGTACCTAGACAAGTTCGTGGTGGTGTTCATCGACGACATCTTAGTATATTCGAAGACCCTAGAGGACCACGAGGAGCATTTGAGAGTGGTTCTAGAGACTCTCAGGAAGGAGCAGCTTTACTACAAGCTTTCGAAGTGTGAGTTCTTTTTAGACCAAGTAGATTTTTAAGGTCATGTTGTGACCAGAGATAGGATCTCTGTAGACCCGAAGAAGATCAGAGCAGTTGAGACATGGACAGCATCGAGTTCAGTTGTAGTGACCAGGAGCTTTCTGGGATTGGCAGGCTACTACAGGACGTTCGTTCAAGATTTCTTCCAGATTGCAGAGCCATTGACTAGGCTGACCCGAAAGGACGCAGAGTTTATCTGGTCAGGGGAATGTCAGATTGCTTTCGATGAGTTAAAAAAGCGACTGACGATAGCCCCGATTTTGACATTGCCATCAGGATCAGGCGGGTTCACTATCTACAGTGACGCCTCAGGAAAGGGTATGGGTTGTGTCTTGCAGCAGCATGGGAAGGTGATTACCTACGCATCCAGACAATTACATCTGTATGAGAAGAACTACCCTACCTATGACTTGGAGTTGGCGGCAGTTATCTTTGCTCTTAAGTTGTGGAAGCACTATCAATACGAAGAGCGTGTAGAGATCTTCACAGACCAGAAAAGCTTGAAGTATGTGTTTACACAGAAAGAGCTCAACATGAGGCATCACAGGTGGTTGGATTTGATGAAGGACTTTAACATTTTCTTGCAGTATCACCCAGGAAAGGCCAACGTAGTTGCCGATGCCTTAAGTAGGTATCAGGTAGATATGTGTTTGACGATGAATCGTTACTTGTTAGCAAATTTATAGAGCCTAGGAATCGAGGTGATTGTGCCAGGAGTTCAGATTCAGATGTGGGGCCTTCAAATTCAGTCGGACCTGATGGAGAGGATCAAGTCGACTCAGTTTGAGGATGTTACTCTGTGGTGTATCTGAAAGCAGGTTCGAGCAGGATTGGTGGATGATGAGTTTATTCTTACAGAGGATGGCGCATTAAAGCACGGTTCCAGACTGTGTGTGCCTAGTGGAGAGCTTCGGAAGCAGGTTATACAGGAGGCCCATCGCTCTCAGTACTCTATGCATCCAGGTGCCAACAAAATGTATAGGGATCTGAAGGAGCATGTATGGTAGTATGGGATGAAGCGGGAGGTAGCTCGCTTCGTAGCCAGATGTTTAGCCTGTCAGCAGGTTAAGGCAGAGAGGTAGAGGCCAGGAGGTCTGTTACAGCTATTGCCTATTTCGGAATAGAAGTGGAAGCACATCACGATGGACTTTGTTTCTGGATTGTCACGTACACTAGGAGAAAAAGACGTAATTTGGGTTATCGTAGACAGATTGACCAAATCAGCCCACTTTTTGTCATTTAAGGTAGGTACGTCAACAGAAAGGCTGGCAGAGATGTATATATGGCAGATTGTCATGATACACGGAGTTTCGGTGAGCATTGTCTCGGATCGGAATAGTCGCTTTACTTTCTATTTTCGGCCGAGTCTGCAGACTAGTTTGGGCACTCAGCTCAAGTTCAGTACTGCATACCACCCTCAGATGGACGAACAGTCAGAGAGGACTATTCAGACACTCGAGGACATGCTACGGACTTGTGTCCTAGATTTTGGAGGCTCTTGGAAGGATTATTTGTATTTAGTGGAGTTTGCATACAACAACAATTTCCAGGCCAGCATTGGAATGTCACCATTCGAGGCACTGTATGGGCGTAGATGTCGTACACCCTTGTCTTGGGATAACGTTGGAGAGCGAGCTTTATTGGGACCTGAGATGGTTGTTGACGCAGCCGAGAAGGTAAAACTCATCAGAGATCGACTTTGCGTGGCGCAGAATAGACAGCGGCATTGGGCCGATAGCCACCGAAGACCTTTGCAGTTTGAGGTACAGCTTAGACTTAGGAGTAGGGTTTTGTTTGTTTTTTGATTTTTGTTTTGTTTGATCATGTGATTGTTATAGTTAAGCTTCAGACCATATTTGTGCTAGGTTGGAGATCTGGTGTTCTTGAGGATATCTCCGACGCGTGGTACTATTCGCTTTGGTGGAGGTAGAAAGCTTAGTCCGTGTTTCGTCGGACCTTTCGTCATTAGCGGAAGAGTCGGTGATGTATCATACAGACTGGACTTGCCCCCTGTATTAGAGGTAGTCTATAATGTATTTCATGTGTCGTAGTTGAGACGGAGTGTGGCAGATCCCATCCATGTACTGGACCATTCTGAGATCTAGGTGGGCCCTACTCTTAATTATCCAGAACAGCCTGTGGAGATTCTGGATCGATGGGAGAAGATGCTGAGGAACCAGACGATACCCTTGGTTCGCGTAGCTTGGAGGCACCACTCTCTAGCTGAGTCTAACTGGAAGAGGGAGGACGACATGTGCGAGAAATATCCTTATCTTTTTCAGCCGTGAGGTATGACTTTCTATCCTTCTCATCTATTCAGTTTATCTTTAATTTCGAGGAAAAAAATTTTTAAGGAGGGTAGATTATCACATCCATTTTTCTATTTAAGGGATTTTGGTAATTGTAAATTTCTTTTGATATTTTAATATATTATATTATTGGTGTAATTTTTGGCCTTTTGATAGTATAGCCTTGGTGCAACCTAGCCTAGTGTCTCACCATGACTTAGTAACTTAGTTAGCATGGTCAGTTAGTACTAATAAATCCTATTCTAGTTAGTTCAGGTTAGAAGCTAGTTAGCATGTTTGATTTGAGGCTAGTTAAAACCCTTTTTAATTATTGAATCATTTTTAATCATAGGAAGAAGCCCAAGCCCAACTATCATGAAACCCTAGCCCACCCATGTTGTGGCCGGCCAGGTTAGGTCTAGAGAGCCTATTTAGTATCTCATATTGATAATTCCTTTTCTTTTTTATTTTCTTCTTCCCCTGCAAAATCCTAAGTAAGTATTCCTCCTATTTTCTTCATTTCTTCTCCTTTTAAACCTAGTCTCTTGTATTAGGTTCTGTTCTTTGTATATGAATAGGTGACGGTCATAAAAAATAAGAATTGAAGTGCATCGAAGTTTTGGAGCCGCAAGGAGGATCTTCATATTTGGAGCTTTCTTTAGGAAATTCATCTCAATAGGTAATCTCTCCAAAATCCTTTAATTTTATGAATTTTTCCTGTAGATGCATCCATCTAGGTGTCCCCTAGCTGTAGGATGAGTTTCGTAGGAATTGATAGTAGTTGGGTGTCCGTATCGGACACGTATCAGTGTCTTTGTGTTGTGTTTGATGAAATGCCCCAAAGGGATTTTATTCAAAATTTTAAAATCTAATTGAGTGGATTTGTAGATCTATACATGGCTAATGGTTTTCTGTCATACTGGGGGAAAATTTGTGTTGTGTCCGTGTCCAAATTGGGCATGAACCTGCTCGCACGCGAGCCGCATGTGTGTCCTGCTACTCGGGCACTGTAGCGGACATGATAGGACATGTCGTGACCCCAAAATTTGGTGGATACGTAGGGCACACCACTGACACAGGGCTGATCAAGTTTTTGAGATTTCAACGAGTGGATCTCGAGAAATCTCACATGCACTGATTTTAGCCGTACTGTGCACACGCGAGAAATCGCGTCTGATACGTACCCACACATACGACACGACACGATATGACACGGTGTAGGGGCAAAAACATGTAGTCCTATGCCTGGCGAACATCTAGACATGAGCACAATGTGTCGTGAGTCGTGTACAAGAGTCCGTGTTCCTACCGTACGAGGCTGTCTGTGCACGGGTTCACTGTGTGTGTTCTGTGCTAATTGACACTTGTGTCCACTATTTTTGGACACGAATCACACCCACATGACATATATGTTATGCCTAATCATCTGTATACATTTAAGGGTTGGTTTATTTGAAGTTTTCGAAAATCAATTGAAGTTTGAATGCTTGTATTTCCAGTTTCCCTGATACCGAGTTCAGAGTTTTAAAAAACTATTTTAAATTGCTAATTATGGTTAATTGTTAATGATCAACTCGTATAAATATCTGGAATGATGCTTGCATAGCTGAGATTTCCTATGTATTCATGTTTAGGCTTGTATTTGGTTTTTGAGTAGGTGGAATACTCGATTCATGGCTGAAATTGAGTTTTAGAACTTTTAATGGTTTTAACTGCAAATTCATGTTTAGTTTGATGATGATAACATGTATACATGTCTAAGAGATGAGTTTCATAGCTGGGTTTCATATGTATCCTTGTTTGGTTTGTATTTTAGTTTTTGAATCTATGGGGCACTCGAAACTTGACTGAACATGAAATTTAGGTTTATTTCTTCTTATGTTATAATTTTTGAGTCATGAACAGTGATTTCCAGAGATTGATGTCCATATATGCAGTACCATGTTAAATTCTGTAGTTTAGAATTGCATTCATTGTTCATTTCTATAAGGAAGTGGTTGCATTGGTTAATAAAGGAGTTAAGTTGTATTTACATTGTAATGTTCAATACACGAGTTCATTTCTGAATATAGGTTGCTATTTATGTTGTTCAGTAGTAAGGGGGAGACCTTACTTGAATAGGGCATATTTTATAGGCTTGTACTATTGTATCCTTGGGTTCTAAGGGGACAGGCAACACAGTTTGGTGGATATAAATGAGTCATGTATGTTGTATATATATGTTATATATATTTTGATACTATATATGATATATGAATAGGTCTGTGATAGGACATAGGCTTATATGTGATAGTGTGATAGCCTATAAGGTTCTATAGGGTAGTAGAGCCTAGTATGACTTTCCTATATGCTATTGACATTACACACACATTCAAAACCATTGTTATGTTGGCATATATGATTGTCATTGCCAAGCTCACATTACATTATATATATATATATATATATATATATATATATATATATATATATATATATATATATATATATATATATATATTTTAAAAAAAAAAAAAAATATATATAATATATATATATATATATATATATATATATATAATATATATATATATATATATCCACAAAAAAAAAATATATATATATATATATATATATATATATATATATATATCCACAAATATATATATATATATATATATATATATATATATATATATATATATATATCCACTTGTGTGTGTGATTGCTTGGTTTGACATTGTACTTGTGTTTGTGTGCTAGTATAGGCTTGGTTAGGCCTAGTGAGACTTGTTGGACTAGGATTTGGCTGAGTTTACCTAGCTTGACTTTATAAGTTGACCAAAGTTGACCAAGAGTTGACTTTAGTCTACAATGACCTAGAAATTATGTAGAATGCATCATAATATTCAATATTATCTTTCTGGACATGTTGTGACCTGTGTTGCTCTAAATAGGACTCAGATACTCCAGCTCAGACTCATATTCTCATCAGACAGTCAGGATATCAGGCGAGTACATTCTCTGATCGTTTCATATTTGTTAGGAATTATACTCTTGTCATAGTTTAATTTACTTGATGCTGACACGATATTATCACGGATTAGTACTATATGGATCTTTGCATGAGATGTTATCCTCCTCGGGTGCATCGAACACATCATGTCATGTGCTTTTCACGAATATCATGTATTTTGTGGACTATTATTATTCATGTATACTCATGTGCTCTCATGTACTCTCATGAGCTTATGAGCTTCATGTATAAACTATCATATACAATAACATAACCTATTATATCCTTGTGTAATGATTGGGGCATAGGAGAGTAGAAATAGTCATGTGAACAATTCCAAAATAGTGTAATCATGTACAAACTCTTTAGTGTAATCATGTGTAAATCAAGCGGTTCACTTGTCTATCTTGTACTCTAAATCACATAGTCACTTACAGTTCTCTATTATCATATATAGTAGCTTTGTTATCAATTTTTCTTTTTCTTTTCATGCTTATTTCTTACAGCATTTCATGTATCTTAACCTATCACATACTTTATATTTTCTGTCAAGATATGAACTGCGTGAGATGTATTGTGCTCGTTCCCGTCCTGATTGGACTGTTAAAAATATTACAGGTGATGAGGAGGAGTTCTGTCCTACATATTATGGTACAAGCTTAGATGACAGTGGTGACTTGGACCCTCAGGAGGATCCTATATTTGCTGAAGACTTACCTATTGACTAGATTAGATCTCTAGAGTAGTTTTCTATTAGTTGTCGTATTCATGTACTTTCAGTTTCTGGATATTGTTGATGTTTGTATATTCAGATATTACTCTCATTTATAGCTTCTTAGAGATCATTCTTTTATCTTATCTTTACATCTATTCTCTTTATTCCACCTTAGATGCTGTGATTGAGTTGTACCTTATATTGTCCTCCTTTTGGAGTGTATATTATTGTACAGGTATGTATGTTGCTAGATGTTGTGACCTAGGACAGTGTTCTACCGCCGAAACTGTGGCGTAGGCTGGACGTACCCACTTCTCGTGCCCTTACACTAGGTGCAGGTCGTGACACCTTGTAATTTACTTGGAATTTCTAGATGAGATGTGCTCGTTCCAATCCTGACTGGATACGTTGACAAATTTTACAGAGAACCTGAAGGTCTTTTATGAGGAGGGGATAGCTACCTTGGGTTTCGACTCTCAGGAGTGATCGGGAGATTAGCTTAGTAGACTTATTTTAGATTTCATGTTTGAACTTAAATTATAATGTGGAGATTTTGACTTGTATTGAGATTGTTTTCAGAGATTATTATTCTAGTAGTTATTTAAGTTATTGTTGTTTTGAGTTTTATATAGTTATTTAGATTTTTGTGTTATCTTATCGTGCTTTAGATTGTGATTGAGTATTATCATATCTTATATTTTTCCTCCATTCAGAGTTGAGATCTATGACAGGTACATTATTTTATTGCTTGAGTTATTAGTTAGCGACATAGAACAGCGTTCTACCGTCGATTTTGCGGCATAGGCTGGGCACTGTTATGCACTCGTGCCCTACACCGGGTGCGAATCGTGACATGTTGCCTCCCTCTTGAGAATTTGTCCAGGTGAATTCGTTGTCGAAGAAGGGTATCTTAGAAAGATTGGCATCGAATGCGAACTGGTTAAACTCAAACATGGAATATGTAGCCAGGGGAAGCCCACCCGACTTCTTCGAAATATTTGAAACCGCATTGAAGTCACCGCTGCAAACCCAAGGGCTATCCGGTAACTCATCGTGAAGGTCTAGTATCTCCTCCAAAAGCAGCCGTCTAAGTTGCTTCGTGCTGCCCCCATGCACAATCGAGAGGAGAAAATTATTCTTGATAATGGGGTGCTCAATGAACATCAAAGTGTAATGGCGCCGGTCGCTGACCGCCTTGGCCACCACCTCGCCGTCACAAAAGATCCATATATATTTGGTGCTAGCATGAGCATGAGAAAATCTAAGCTTGAGCCTAAACTGATCGATCTTATTCTTTGACATCTTGGCTTCTATCACCGCAAGGATGGAAAGATCGTACAATTTCTTTAGTTCTTTAATTCGGTTAATCTGATTCCCCGCCAGCCCTCGCACATTCCAGATCAGGACCTTTAACATTGATTTCGGTGTTCACAGCCATTTCTTGTGGCCGATCGAAGAATCATCGGTGACGCCAAAGATATGGTATCGGCAACCGTTTGGGGATGAGTTTGGTATGATGCACTCTCCATCTGTAGTAGATTCAATTCTTGTTCTTGTTCTCCGAGGTCTTCTTGCTCAGGTAATACGAAGCTGATAAACCTGGGGGAGTGATCTGTATAGATCTGGATAACCTCGATCTACGTCAGATAGATCCGTAGCTACGAGGTTAGACTCAGGAGCAGCCTCTGCCTCTTCACCAGCCTTAGGTTGACATACATTATAAAGAACCATGTGAAGCTCCTTGGGAGAGGAAACGACCGGCAACACACTGAACACGGCTGCGTCCTGGACGTCAGAATGGCAAATTCTTGAAGGATGGAAGTAGAAGGGATATCCGCGGGGACTGGAGGGAACCCTTCTTTGTTGTTGTTGGACTTGCGCTTCTTCCTCTTCTTGTTATTATGCTTGTGAGTGTTGTTTTCTTATGTTTCCTTCTACATGACGTGCTTCTGTTTGTGAATGTTGATCCCTTGTGCCTCCACTTGAGCATTGGGATGTTGCTCTACAGTGGAGACTTTATCTGAATTGGACACTCTCTTGCACTCGGGTATCGGGTGGCCTTGGTGAAGATAATGCGAACTATTTGGCACAGCAAAAATAAACCCAATAAATCAGATAATATCTCAGAAAAAATTCACAACCACAAAAATAATAATTTATGTGGTTCGACCAAGATGCGTACTTCCACAGACGAGGATAATTTTGTTCCACTATGAAAAAAAAGGAATTACAATAGTTCTCAACATTTCTCTCCTTGCACTCAAGAACTCTCTATCACAAAGATAAAAATAAATCTCTCAAACTTTTGTTTCGAACTTATTCAACAACTTTAGCTCAATTGTGTTGAACTTATTCAACAACTTGAGCACAATGAAATATGTTTGTGTTTAACTTATTCAACAACTTATATTGAGCACTCTTAGAGGTGTCTAAAGGAGCACCTATAGACCCCCTTTATATAGCATAGAAATCTAATCCTATGTAGGCTAAAAAATATAATCCTAATCCTATGTAGGATTTCCACATATATGGTCAAATCCAATCTTATATAGGATTACCATATATGGTCAAAAAAAGGTCATGGGCCTATTTTTGGACACTTTCCTTCATATCTCCACCTCGGCAAGGTTTTGCCACAAAACCAAGCTGACACACTTCTCCATCACATAGCTTCACCAAATCAGTCACTCGTCAAATACATCCCTAAGGGCTCTCAAGCAAAACTTCTCCACCTGGCTCTGGAGAAGCTTCCTTCTTCTTGTACACTCTCTTGCAGCCTATAGCCTTCTTGCCTTTGGGCAATGGAACCATATCCCATGTACAATTTTTGTGGAGAGACTCAATCTCTTCCTGCATAGCTACCATCCAATTCTTGCTGCTAATATCTTTGATAGCCTGTCTGAATGTGATAGGCTTATCATCCTCCATTGATAGTGCATATGCCACCACATTTAACTATCCATAGTGCTTTATCGATTCCTCGAATCCATACATGTGTACTACCTTGACCGATCTCATTGGCCTAGTGGTGGCCAAAGAATCTTGCTACTGGTGCTGCTCATCCTTTGGTGTTTGATCTTGTGGGGCTTGATGAATATCTTTAGAAACCACCACCTCATCTGATGCATGCTCAGATGACTCAATCTCAACAGTTTGAGATTTGCTAGATAAACTACCATCCTGATCGGACTCACTCTTTTTGTTTGAAACTAACACCGAAGATTCATCAAATGTGACATCCCTACTGATTATGAACTTCTTATCCTCCAAGCAGTACAGACGGTATCCCTTTACTCCTTGTGAATATCCCAAGAATATTATTTTTTTGGCTCTCGAATCCAACTTACCCTCATTGACATGATAGTAAGCTTTGCATCCAAACATGCACAAAGTGCTATAATCTGCTGGTTTTTCGGTCAACACCTCATACGGAGTCTTACAATCTATAGCCGGAGTTGGTGATCTATTAACAAGTATCGCGCCATGTGTATAGCATCCGCCACCATTCCTTGTCTAAACCGGCATTGGAGAGCATACATCTTGCTTTCTCAAGAAAGGTTCGGTTCATCCTCTCTGCTAGCCAATTCTACGACGACGTGTTCCTGACAGTACAATGTCGAATGATACTTTCTTGAGCACAGAAATCTTTGAAAGGTCCATAGGTATACAGACCTCAATGTCTTAACCTTTATGCCCGTTCTGTTCTCCACCATCGTTTTCTACTGCTTGAACTTTTCGAACACTTGATCCTTGATTTTGATGAAATATAACCAAACATAACGTGTATAATCATCAATAAAAGTAACATAGTACCTTGCTCTATTCTTGGAAAGAATCCTGCTAGGTTCCCATACATCTATATGCACATAGTTGAGAATACCACTTGTCTTCTGATTGCTTGTACTGAAGGTCACCCTATGTTGCTTGCCATAAACACAATGCTCACAGAAATCCATTCTTGGCTTCTTCAAGTTTTTCAGTAACCCTTGCTTGCTCAGTAAGGACAGGCCTTTATCACTCATATGCCCAAGCCGCATATGCCAAAGACACGTGCTATCCGACAAATCAGATGTACTGACTGTAAAAGTACCAATCACAGTGCTTTCCAATAAGATATAAAGGTTACCGTGTCGGTGACCTTTCATCACTATCAAAGAACCACGAATAACTCGCAAGACTCCACCCTCGATAACGAACTTGTTAACATTCGAGTCAAGCGTACCAAGAGAAATAAAAAAATTAGGTCGGGAACATGTCTGATATCAGCCAAATTTCGCACAATTCAATCATATATTTTTACCTTGGTAGACGCAATTCCAACAGCTCGACATGCGTTATTGCCCATCAACACAGAACCACCATATGTCACCTTGTAGGAAGAAAACAACTTCCTCATTAGACACATATGGTACGAGAATTCGGAATCAAGAATCCAACGGTCACTCATGTTGTCATGTGCCACCGAAAAATAGATCTCGTTACTGTCAGCTTCTGAAGCATAGTTTGCTTTATCACCTTCTCTCTCTGTCTTATTCTCCATTTTCATGTTCTTCTTCTTTGGATGAGGACACTTATTTACATAATGTCCTTTCTCATTGTAGTTGAAGCACTTCACTTTCTTAATAGGTATCTTGGACTTGGATCTTGACCTTCTGCTATAAGACGCTCCATCATTTGTCTTCCCTCTTACTGTCAAACCTTGGGCTTGGTCTCCACCATTTTTGCCATTAGAAACCAACCTCTGTACCACATTAGACAATTAGGTACTCATAGCTTCTTCTACGAAAATTGAGTCATTCTCGTATAGTAATGTTTGAATAAGATTCTCACAAGAATCGGGCAAAGAAAATAATAGGATTAGTGCCAAACGATCATCTTCTTCATGTATGTTAACAACCTTCAAGTCAAAAATAATTTGATTGAATTTTGAGATATGATCCCGAATTGATGTACCTTCCTCCATCATTAGTCTGTAGAGCAACTTTAACATAAAAAATCGGTTGGTAAGAGTCTTCGTCATGTAGAGTGATTCCAATTTCAACCAGAGCCCAGCAGCGGTGGTTCGTCCATCACAGAGTACACAACATCCCTTTCAAACACAGACGAATAGTGGCACATGCTTCGAGATCCATGTCGTCCCAATCATCATCGGTTATGTCAGCTGGCTTCTTGGATTTCCCCATAAAGTTTGTGAAGCTTTTGAGATATAAGAAGGTCATTCATCTGAAAGCCAAAATTATTTTTC
>JANAVB010029139.1:0-20000 GCA_029216955.1 Iris pallida | reverse complement strand
GCAAACTCATCGCGGGATGGCACAACGCTACTTATCCCCCGGAGGGAAAACAATCCTCATTAAGCACGTCCTTTCATCTATTTCGATGTACACCCCGATCGTCTGCTCCCCTCCTAAGAAGGTTCTCCACTCTCTTGAATCCCTTTTTGCCAAGTTTTTCTGGGGCCACAACCACGGCAAGGACAAACATCACTGGGCCAGCTGGGAGACCATGGCCAAACCTACGGACGAAGAGGGTCTGGGTTTCAGCAGGCTGACGCACATTGAGCATGCATGTTCCATCAAGCTCTGGTGGAAGTTGCGTACCGAGACCTCTCTATGGACGAAGTTCATGAGAGCTAGATACTCCAGATTCTCTCATCTGTCGGAGACAAGCTCTAACAACAGATCTTCGCCGTCGTGGTGCCGCATTATCCAAGGTCGTATCACCGCTGAACCCCTAATTTGTCTTCAACTTGGCGATGGTCGCTCGTCGGTATACCAGGAGAGGTGGATTGGAGGAGACATCATCCATCCCAACATTCATTCCCCTCCGGAGTGCAAAATTAGGGACCTTTGGGAGGACAACTCCGGATAGAAATAGAGGAAGGTCAGAGACTGGCTTGGTCAGCCAGCGGCCACCAGCCTCCTAGCTGCTAATCTACGGATCTCGAACACGCAAGACTCTTGGAAATGGTCCCCCAACCCGAGCGGGCTATTCATACTAGCTTCTGCCAGACTGGTCGCCAGAGGCAGTGGGGTCCAGCATCCTGTGCTAGCCAAGTTTTGGCAGGCCTGCATCCCCACCAAATGGTCCATCCTCATTTGGCGAGCTCTTCGTCGTAAGCTTCCGACCGATGACTCTATCCGTTGCCATGGGATTCAGCCTCGCTTCGAGATGCCACTGTTGCGAGGAGCACTCGACGGAGTCGGTTGAACACGTATTTCTCTCGGGGGATATCGCAACAGATCTTTGGTCCGAGCTATATAATAGACTTAATATGAACCAACCATCCGGGGGCTTCTACGATCTCCTGGCATACTGGAGCCGCTCCCACGGCCACCAGATTGTAGCAGCCGCCGGGCTTTGGGTGCTTTGGAAGAACAGGAACAAATTCAGATACGAAGGTCGGCAACTCCCCCCTCATCAATTGGCTACAGAAGTCGTCAGACAATGCTTCAAAGCGAGGAGGCGCTGCTCCCACGCACCCCACCCCTTCTGGGAGGCTCTGGCTTAGACACCCTTCCCCCCACTCTTTCTATTTCTTAGTTTTCATGAGGTCTCTCACGATTCTGCTTTTCTGTCCTTTTGCCGCGTTAGCGCGCTTACTTGTATAGGCTTCGACATTTGCGCCTATTACTTCAATAAAATTCTCCGTTCCTTAAAATATATATATATATATATATATATATATATATATATATATATATATATATTGTAGGGCCTAAATATTAAGTTGTGCCCTGAACATACTAATCAGTGATCAAGTTGTGCCCCAAAGATCAGGTTGCGCCACTGATATGAAGCTCAGAGAACAGACTACGCCGCTGAACAGGTTGCGCCATATATCAAACTGCGCCCAGTCTTGTTGTGCCAAAATCTACCTGGCGTTTGACACTTAAAGGCCATTATTACCTGACAATACTGACAACTGACACCACAGTGAACGAGAAAAATCTCTTCGAATCCCGTGAATTGTGCCGCTCAAGGGGAGTTGGTTGACAGCTGTCCTGTACGGTTCGTAAGTTGCGCCTTGGCGCAATCCAGACAAAATCCTTAGTTGCGCCTAGGCACAATCTGAATGACTTCTGCTCAAAGGCTGCCACGTGTTTAGGCGCAGCCCAAATCAAGCGCAGTTTGACTCGCTGACTGAAGGTCGTGCAACCTGATAAAGTTGAGACAACTTACATTCTAAAGCAGGATGACGTGGTGCATGCCACTAATCTTTCAAGACGTGTCTACTATCCTGTACACGACCACGCGCATCTCAAGCACATGATGCCACGCGTCTAAATACAGTTAGTACATGACTTAACAACTGAATAAAAGTTGGCACAACCCAATGTGGCACAATCCAGCCTCGCGTACATCTGAATAACTGCTAAAATAGTTAATTCTTGAATTCTATAAATAGAGTTTCCAATCATTGTGAAATAATCAGATACATAGGCACAGAGATCAAGAACTCTTGCAATTGTTGCTCCATTCTCCAGAGGCTACAGTCTTCAAGTTCACATAGTCCAAAGGATAAAGTGATCGTCTTCTGATCAGATTCCTACAGTTGTACTTCTCCAGATTTCATTGTACTTTGTACTATTCTTTTCAAGTTTGGAATAAACACACTTTTATTTTTGCAAACAAAATGGCGACTCTGCTGGGGACGACTTTCCCCTCCGACGAGAAGGTGACAACTCAATGTGACATGCGTTGATCGGCAAGATGCAGAAGACTCTGGTTGTTCAAGTAACCAGACAGCCTATGAGGATATGATTAGCACCAAGAGCAACAAGCGTATAGCGGCTATCGCCAAGAACAGGACTGTGTGGGCTCCTAAATCTTCCATGGTCACTATGCCCAGGCGCAACCTGAGTGTTCAGTGGTCAAGACAGAATCTGTCTCGGCGGGCACAACTTACTTCTGTTGCCCGTGGGTAACCTATTCATCATGTTGTCCATGTGCAGTTACTACTCTCTTTGCTGCCAAGGTGCAGCCTGTTCAAGCCATTGTTGAGGTACAGTCTACCCATGTTGCTGCCAAGGCACCATCAGTAGCCCGTAGGACTATGGTGCAACCCAAACAATCAGCACCTCGGGCGCAGTCTGCTACTCTGGCGCAACTCAAAGGAACTAGTCTTTTGGCTATTCCCTCTTCTAATTCTCAAGTTCTGAACTTGGAGAATCAATGTACTAGTGCCAACACTAGACAGAACAAAGGGAAGAGTCCTTTGACACTTCCTCAATTGGCGTAATCTGTGCCTAAAATGGTCTCACAACAGAACAAAAGGAAACGCTTCTTAGCTGACCCTCTACAAAATAAAGAAAGTACCCTTTGGTCTTTTCTCAAACTTTCCTTGTCTATGACTCAGAGGAAGATATATCAGATTCTATTCCTTTAAACAGAGGTCTTCGGATCTCTGATATTGGAAAGAATACTGACCAAAGAGGTATCTTACCTACCCCTATGGGGTTTGGTCAAGACCTTCCCACCTTGCAAATTTTAAGATCCAAGCAAAGAAAATTGAGGGTATCACAAACAGAGACACCTGGAGCAGAATTTTTAGATTACGTGCTTATCTCAATAGGCGTCAACCAATATCAACTTTGGCGAAACGTAAGAACCCTATGCCAAAGGCCAATTTGTACCAAAAGCCAAAGTTTGAAAAGAAAGACCCAACCACCTATGCTAATGAGTTGAGTACATCTTTGTATACTCAGGGAACTAAACATCTGAAGAATAGGAAGCATGTTCCTAACATCATTAAGGAATATGTTCCTCTGACTTCTTCTCATCCTGTAGTTGTAAATGATCTACGACAACGTCTTACATAAAGACGAAAGATTACAGGGATGTCTCCCTCACCTCCAAATCGTACTTCAGATCGCCACTACCTTCATGAAGTCGTCAACTGTTGTTGCCAATCGGCTCGACGATCTGTCTTCGATCGTCTGAACTATGCTTCAACTCCTGAACATATATAGAAGACGAAGATGAGCTTATATGCTCTGTCAACATGACTTCTCAAGGCACTGGGGGTAGAAAATGTCTAAGATGTAATGCATCTCGTAATCCTAGTCAGCAATACTTAGATCGGATCCATGCATCCAGTGAAGGTGTCTTTCAATACACTAGATCGAGAAATCGACATTTGAACCTAGGTGTCTTTAACCAAGAAGATCTCCCCATTGCCCATGTAGGAGAGGACTCTTTCTCAGAGTTTGATACAGATAGTGAAAGTTCTGAACAAACTATCTCACCAATAGCTGCAAGAGAAGTGACGGCATATACCGTTACAGAAGATCAAGATGCTCTACTTCAACCAGTCAAGAGCAACGAATTGTTGCATTAGAGGACAAATTGAAGACCATGGCAGAAATGGGGCAAGCATGTACACCATAATTGTGGCTCAACATATAGTGCCCCTGATTGTAAATCCTGCAAAATCCTGAGCTTATAGCATCTTCTGTACCTGTTAGTCTGGAGGTACCAACTCTCCGGTTGTCTCTGTGCCAATTCAAGCTGATCCTAGTCAGTCTGGTGCTGGGGGTGGTAATTACCACGTTGTTCCTCCTTATAACACTTTTAACCAGCCTACCAATTTCCAAACATTAGGGGATGCTAATGAGGTTGTAAAACTTTTACGCACTCAGTTTGAGGCCTTCAAGCAGAAGGATGGCTACAAAGACTGGGCATAAAGCAACCATATCCATATAGTGGAAAGAAATTCCATTTCTCCTAAGTACAAGCTTCCAACATTAGCTGTTTGAGGCAGCACTTCTCCAAGTCAGTACATCAATTATTTTGAGGGATTACTAATCAATTACAGCCAAATGATGCTGCTCCTTACCAGAGTGTTCGTGGTTGTTTAGCCGGCGAAGCTTATGACTGGTTTCGTAGCCTGCCTGATGGCTGCATCACTTCTTTGCTGATTTCAAGATATTCTTGGAACGGTTTTACGAAGGAGTCACAACATGACGATGTCTGCCTCATTAAGATTAAACAGAGGCATAATGAACACAGAGAGTTCAATAAAAAGATTCCGCCGCGAGAGGCACCAAAATGCCTTTAGGAACTCCATCTGCTGTAACAATAGACACTTGGAAATCAAAACTTGTTGCCTAATAATAGTGGACAGGATCTACCAATTCAGGATTGGCTTCTTCATTGTGATGCCAAGGCGACAAAAGTCAGTGCCAAAAAGTTCAAACAGTTAGGAGTTCAGATGACTCATCCTAACCAAGATGAACATTTACACCGGAGGTAATCGCCAGAATAACCGTAAGGATAAAAAAACACTGGCCATCAATCTCAAGGGCAAGGAGTCTTTCGCTGTCAATGTTACTCAGACAGCACCCACTCCAATCAGCACCACTGCTGAAAATAACTCGTCCAAAAGAAGAGTATTCTTTCGACGAAGATGATACTTTTGAGCATCATTCGATTGCTTGATCAAAGCAATAAAGCTTCAACTGCCAGAGGCAAAACGGCCAGAAGAAGGGGTAAAACTGATCACCCTAAATACTGTATTTATCACCATATAGGGCATCCAACCAGAGCATGTTATGTGCTCAGGGTAAAATCCAGGGTGAGGTCAACTCTGGAGCAATTACTCTGCAACAGGACGAGAAAACGGTGACTGCAAATGTGGTTTCTCTACAATTCGGTGATTTTCCACCACAACTGTAAATCCCTAAATTTCTATATTTCTTATTAAATTTGGTACAAATTTAAAATTTTGTATTGTACGTCGCGTAGTATTGTACGTCGCGCACGAAATTTATTTTTCGTAATTGCTCGAACGGTGCGAATATGTACGAGCGTACATATTTTTAGAAAAACCATTTTTTCCTATTTTTATAGTTTCAAGAATATATATATAATTATTTAGCTATCAAAATTTCTAAATATATGAGATTTATGAAAAGCCTTTTATTTAGACAGTTATAATATAATATTCTTATAAAATGGTATATAGAAAAGTATATTTGTAAATTATTTATGCATACATATAATATTCGTATTATTAGTCTATTTTTAAATAATAAGGTAATTTTTGAAATATTATTATCGTATTTTTGGGAAAAAACATATTTTGAATTTATTGTGGTAATTTAAATCTTGATAGATTTTTGGATTGATTTAAATAGCTTAAATTTAGATATAGAATTTATATTTAATTTAAGTTTAGATTACCTAGATTTAAATTGGAATTTAATTGGATTTAGATTGATTGTATTAAATTGAATTAATATGAATTATCTAATTAGGTTTTAAATAGTTCTAATACTTATCCAACTGGAAATTCCCACATCCTATAAATAGGCAGGTACTTCATAAATTTCTCACATCCACAAATTCTCCACAACCAAAAAAAATAAGTGAATCGTGTCCGTGACAACATTATCGTGCGTGCATCGTGTCATGTTCCACCTTCCATATCTTATTCCATTTTTACAATTACATCAATTCCTCATGTCGAACACATCCCCGACACGACTTCGACTCCACCCGTGTCATATAGGACACAAACCCAGCCCGTGTCGGACACCCTGACATAATACTAACCCTAGCCCTAATCCTAACCCTAACCCTAATTTTGGCCGAAGCCCTCACCGGATTCTGTCATTTCGACCCCACACTTATGCGCCACGCCTGGCCCTGCCAGTGACGGCATCGTCCATCACCCAGCCACCTACATCACTCCATTGACTCTGCCTCAACCAACCTCCTCTGGCCACAACCCGGCCAGCCACTAAGCCCATCACCACCGCTTATCGTAGTCACGCGACCACCGCCACAAACCATCAGCGACATCACCACCACCATTGCAGTCACCGGCCAAATACCACCGGAAAACCCAACGTCGGCCAACCCACAAAATAGAACACACCACCGCGACCACCGGAGAACCGCCATCACAGCCCCTTTCTCCCGACTATCGGACCCAACAGCAAAAACCAAAACCACAAATAACAAAAAAAACTGCATCACCAACCGCCTTACCTCGCCGGAGCTGCACCGCCGTGGCCATCCTCCGCCCCGCTTTAGCCCCCGGCGAAGTCCTCCGCTCCCTCCGTCGTAGTTTCGAGCCGCCCCTTGCCGCCGAGCGCTGCCCATCGCTCAGATCTTCCCGGCCGGCGCTTCCTAGCCGCGCTCGAGCCCCGCCTGGCCGTCGAACCCATCGCCGACTCTTCCCCGCGCGCCTCCAACCGCCCCTAGTCCAGGAGCGCCGCAAGCCCATCCCGCGCGGCCGCCTCTTCCTCTAGACCACCCGCCCCGTTCCTTTCCCTCCGCCGGACCACCGACACCCGTCACCGCTCCGCCTCACTCCTCTCCCGATCACTCTCTCTCCCTCTCGAATTATTCTTTTCCCTTTTCTTTGCTCTCGCTCTCTCTCCCCTATAAATTCTTTTGCTCCTTTTAGTGAAGAAGTCTCGAGAAACAGCAGTGAGCTGTTGATATGTCATTTCTTCTCCCTCCTTTCTTTTGGCTTTCATCTTAAACTCTTTCTTCCTTCTCCAGGAAGAGAGCACTTCCTTATGTTTTTTATATATTATTTCTTACAGTAAACAAGAAAGAAACAGTACTATCAAATTTGTTGTTTGTCATGTTAGTATTTATTGTTATTACTATACAGTAAGGGTTGGAAGAAGGGATTGGTTATTTTATTATTGATGCCCGTAGTAAATATGAGTATATATGTAGTTTCGATTGTTATTACTTTTAGTATTGTTAATACTATGATTAGCTATGTTTATATTATTGCCACAATTGTTTTAATTATATCAATATATATTTATAAAAATATTATTATTTTAATATTTTTAATATGGCTTGTTGATTTAAAAGTTCTTATTAATTAAATTATAAGTTTTTTTTACCTAAAATATGAATCCATATATTTTTCAAGTATTTCTTTATAAAATTTTGAATAAATATATATAGTTTTTAACTGTAAATGATTTCCATATATATTTTCGAATATTATAAGTAAATTTTTAATATAGTTATTAAATATATTTTTTATAGAGTTTTTCATATATATATTTCTAGAATAATTATAAATATTTTCCTATACCAAAACTCTCCGTTTATCAAATCTTGTCCGTGGCTAATCGCCTATTTCCATTCCTTTGCGAATCTCGAACTTCCTTATATCATCCCTAGCAAATTGATTATTCTTGACTCAATGGCACGATCCGTCCCATCGATTGAGATCGTTCTTGCATAGTTATAACATCGAGATTATATTTTGGGCCACCTTGATCATTGCAGTACACCAGGCGTCCTACCAGGCAAGACACCTTACCATTTGCTGTTTATTTATTTTAGCTCATATTTTATATTTCATGCATTATTCATTATTTTCTTTATACAAAATAAACTGTGATACATAGCATAACTTGTTAGAATTTACTGTCCAGTTATATTTTCTGCTATGTATTAGTTTTCTTACACATTAAACCTAGATTTCAGGGACCACCCTTGTGTGTTGCATACATTGGCCTTAACACGTTGTACCACGAAGTTGTGTGTCGCATGTAGAACATGGACGTGCGTGATTGGCTGGCCACCAGTACGTACAAGCCGTGCGATAGGAATAACCGCTAATAGAGATTGCATGCTTAGTTTGACTTAGCGGTTAATAGAGGATTTATGTTGTGGATACAACATAATAGGCATTGGGTGGGAAGAACAGTTCCTTAATGTATGGGTCATATATGCACAGTCCTAATTGCCGATTATCTCCAATGGGAGGTACGGTCCTGATAGCCGGTTATCTCTAGTGGGAGGTACGGACCTGATTGTCGGTTATCTCCAGTAGGGGATACGGTCCTGATTCCTGATATTCCTGATCCGGTCCATGC
The DNA here is from genome assembly GCA_029216955.1 of Iris pallida. NCBI lineage: Eukaryota > Viridiplantae > Streptophyta > Magnoliopsida > Asparagales > Iridaceae > Iris > Iris pallida. The sequence goes on along the minus strand of JANAVB010029139.1, from coordinate 11,435 downwards.
GTCAAAGGTTTGTTCTTATTGTATTCACTATAGTACGGTTAGGTAACCTATTGCAAGCATCCCTTATTTATTTGAGCAATATTTATTCAGTTTATATGGCATGATATTATGTGTCTTGTTACGTCCCTCTGAGGACCTGGTTATCTCGCCAGGTATGTGCTTTTGTCTTTCGCAGGTGTTCTAGCTCTAGCCGTGGTCCTCTCTATTTCTTCGAGGATGATTGCACTTGGATCGTTTTTGCTTCACTCGCCAAAATCATTTCTTTTCTCATATATTTCTTTTACTTGTTGGTAGTGGATTTGTCTCCGCCCAACATATTGTATCAAGATAATTCATTATCATTATATGACATCTTTTATCATTTATTTGTGTGGATGAGATTAGTTATGGTTCTACTGTATTTTATAGCTTATGTATTCATACGAGGATTCCATATATTGGAGTGTACTTCGTATGAATACAGCTGGCATGTCTACATTCCTAGTCCTACGTATTTTGGGACTGGGGCATTACAACAACTTGTGCAAGATGGTGTTGTTCCCATTCCAAGGACTACTCTTGAAATTGTGAATCTCCTACCTCCTCAAAATAAAGGTCTTGTTCCGCTGTGAACTGACAGAGGAGAGATTATGTAGATTCATCCAGATCTAGTAGCAGAATTTGAAACGCCTTCCTCTTCTAAGCAAAAGAAGCATTCCAAATCTAAATCCAAGAACTACAATATGGTATCCTTTGAACCGTAACAAAAAAAGAAATTCTAATAGGCACTAGATCAGGAAAACCCTATCTTCGGGAGTATTCCGAAAATCAAGAGAACCCTGCTCCGTCTCCTAATGTTCCTCCTTCATCATCTTCTTTTGAGAATACACCATCCACATCCTTGCCTGTGGTTGAACTATCTCCTCCTAAACCAACATCAGCAGACAAGGGAAAGCAACCTGTTCGCTTTGACAAAGCACTAAAGAAGTCCTCATCTCTTGGACTTGAAAAGCCTTACAATTTTGACATATTGGCTCAATTGGCCAATACTCCAGCAAGATTGTCAATCTTTGAACTCTTACGTCTCTCAAAAGAGACTCGAGAAACGTTAAGTGAAGCCTTGATGCAGGCTGATGCTTGTCTTACGCTTCTCAAAAAGCTTGAAAATGAGCCAGTCAGCTGTGCATATTGTCATAGTGTATTTGAATTAATGCCCAATATCACTTTTACACAGGATGACATATTGTTAGAAAACAATCGTCATGATCGTCCTCTCTATTTTATGGGGTATGTAGATACTATGAAAGTCGATCGCATTCTAATTGACCCCGGTCTGCACTTAGCATTATGTCGAAGTCTTTACTAGATGCTTTGAAGATCCCAGTGCATAACCTTTCTACGACTATCACTACCATCCTGGGGTTTAATCAAGGAAGAAGTGAACCTTTGGAGAAGATACGCCTAAAACTTCAAATTGGCAATCTTCGTACAAAGGTAACTTTCTATGTTATTGACAATTATGGCTCATACAACGCTTTGTTGTGAAGGCCATTCCTCCGTAAACACAATATTATACCCTCTACGCTCCACCAATGTTTCAAATATGTGGATGGTAATGGAGAAGTCCAAAAAAAGGTTGCAGATTTGAATCCTTTCAAAGGAGTTAAAGCATATTGCAACGATTCTCATATATACAAGGAGGAATTCATGAAGGTGGTACTAGCAATGGACACGGATGAAGAACAGAAAAATGTGCCAAGTGATACTCTGGTGATTCCCGTCAAAGGACGTACCTTTTGTCCACAGTCTTCCAAACCACTAACTATCTATCTTCCTTCCCATGAGAAGCGGCCTAAGGGTGATAGTCAAAAACAAAGGGAGCTCACCTCTTCTGAGCCGCTTGTAATCGATCTTCGTCGCAAGAAGCCTTCCTCCTTCTCGTTCTTCTTCTCCTCCTCTTGTCATCAATCTGACTAAGCCTGCTAAGGCTAAAGTCCCTGTTGTAAATGATGGTGTAAAAATCAAAAGCATCTCCTTTGCAGTATACTAATGTCTTTTACTATACTCAGTGTTATTTGGATATGCTAGATAACTTTAAACCACTTACAATAGAAGTCGTATCATCTTTGCGAAATATGGTATCACTGGATTCAATACAAGAGTCGTACTTCTTAGTACCGTCTCGAAAGAAAGATGAAAAGCATATATTCTTCAACAAAAGAGAGGAACCAAAAATCATCTATAATGATAATAGAGATGATACAGGAAGGCTACAATTACGACGCTATAGTCTACAATCCAAAGCCATCATCCGTAAAATGGGCTATGATTTCAGAACAGGCCTCAACAATGGTAAAGAAAGGCAAACTCCTATTTGTATTGCTGTTCCAAGAGGAAATCACAACAATACCATAGTAAAACAAAATGGGGGCTAGGTTATACATCACCACTTCCAACTCCAGAACCTTCTGAATCTGATGAAGAAGAACGTTCAAACTCTTTTGATTCTATCTCATGGGATTCTGATACCAGCATTGGTCATATTCATAGGGTGATAGTATCTTCTAACATGGTGTCTGCCGAATTCTCAGAAGAGGCCTATGAAAATGACATTGAAGAAGCTCCTGAAATGGACCCTTGGGCACAAAGGATGGACTATTAGTAGGAACTTCATTTTGAACAACGAGAGCCACCTACTGAGGATCAACTAGTCCAGATCGATATTAGAGAGGAGGGTGTATCACGACCAATCTTCATTAGCCAAAATCTCCAGAGGATAATAAATAAGAATTAATTCATCTTATTCGTGAATATATCGATGTCTTCGCCTGGAATTACAAAGATATGCCGGGATTAGATCCTTAAATTGTAACTCACAAGCTTAACATTTTGCCGAATGCCAAGCGGTCAAACAAAACAACGGCGATTCAAGCCTGAAATAATGGATGCAATTGATGATGAAGTCAAAAAGCTTATAGCTTGTGGTTTTATCAGAGAAGAACAGCATCCTGACTGGGTAGCCAACGTTGTACCAATTCTGAAGAAGACCGGAAAGGTTCGAGTTTGCATAGACTTTCGGGATCTCAATGATGCTTGTCCTAAAGACGAGTTCCCTCTCCCAATTACTGATGTCAAGATCGACATACATGTGAATTCTAACAAATTTCTTTCATGGATGGGTTTTTGGATATAATCAAATCTGAATGAATCCTGAAGATGAGAAACATACTTCATTTCGTACTCCTTGTGGAGTGTACTGTTATACAGTCATGTTGTTTGGGCTTAAGAATGCAGGTGCAACTTACCAGTGGTCTATGAGTACTATCTTTTGAGATCATCTGTGAAAGACTGTCGAATGTTATGTTGACGATATTGCTGTTAAAAGTCGTCTCAAGGAAGATCACATTCAAGATTTAAGAACTATCTTCAATCTAATGTGCCAGCATCAACTCAAAATGAACCCCATTGAGTCTTTCTTGGGTGTCTCTAGTGGCAAATTTCTTGGCTTCGTCATTACCTCTAAGGGTATACACGTTGATCCCGAGAAGATCAAAGCCATTCAAGAGAAGCGACCTCCACGCAACCTAAAAGAGCTACGAGGATTCCAAGGTCGACTTGCGTACATCAGGCAGTTCATTTCAAATTTATCTGGACGTTGCAGACCATTTACTCAGTTAATGAAGAAAGTTGTATCTTTCGTTTGGACGAAAGAATGTCAACGAGCATTTGATGACATAAAGCGGTATTTAATGAGTCTACCGGTTCTTGTACCACTGATTTCAGGAATACCCTTTTTAATGTATGTCCGAGCAATGGATCATTCATTGGGAGCTTTGCTGGCTCAGAAGAACAAGGAAGGTCATAACAAGCCATCTATTACCTTAGTCGAATAATGATTGGAGCTGAACATCGTTATAGTTCAGTGGAGAAAGAATGTTTAGCCTTAATGTTTGTCGTTCAGAAGACAAGACATACATCATAGGCCAAACTATTCATGTTATATCCCAAGTCAATCCTCTTCGAGTCTTAATGAAGAAGCCAAGTAGACTCAATTCTAGGCTTGCCACATGGCCATATATTAGCAAATAAATGGTTTATGTTCCTCAAAAGTCTGTGAAGGGCCAAGCACTTGCTGACTTTTAGCAGCTCATCCTGTCCTGAGACATCTAAACTCTATGATGAAATCCTGATAAAACATTGGAGTCAAATATGATCTCAGAAGAATTTCCTACCTGGAGGTTGTTCTTTGATGGAGCTTCTAGAATTGGACCTGGAGGTACCCTTGTGGCTGGAGTGAGAATTGTTCTCGTTTCACCCGATGGATTAACTATTCAAAAGGCTTATTCTTTAGACGAATCATGCTCTAACAATGTGACAGAATACAATGCCTTACTCATTAGACTCCAATTGTCTAAACAACTGGGTGTTGAATATCTCGAAGTATATGGCGACTCTAAGCTGATTGTTAATCAGGTTAGAGGCATATATGAAGTCCGACATCAAGATCTAGTACCATACCATGAAGCAGCAACCAGGATAGCTTCTTCGTTCAAAGGATTTTTTATCGAACATGTACATCGGGCATGCAATACAGAAGCTGATGTCTTAGCTAACCTAGCTGCGGTATTGGCAGTTCCAGTCAAAAGAACAGATGGTTGTTATCTCTAATAGAGAACTATTCTGTATTGAAAACAATGACAACATAGAATTCAACAACCTAACTAAAGTCAATGTCACTTACGAAGACTGGAGAGCACCTTTTATTGATTTTGCAGTGCATGATATCTTGCCAGAAGATCCTAAAGAAGCTACAAGTATCCGTCGTCGATCGCTTCGATTCTATTATAATCTACTATTAAAACACTCTATCGACGAACTTTTGATGGATTACTCTTGAGGTGTCTCGCTGGTGATGAAGCAAAGCAGATATTACGTGAAGCTCATGATGGTATTTGTGGAGCATATCAGCCTGGTCCTAAACTACATGATCGTATTCGACGTATGGGCTACTACTGGCCCTCTATGGTATCAGATGCTATGACTATGCAAGAAAATGTCGTGCATGTCAAATTTATGCAGATTTTATTCACCAACCATCGAAATTTCTTCATCTGACTGCTGCCTCATGGTATTTTGAAGCTTAGGGCATGGATATAATTGGCCCTATCAATCTTCCTGCATCTAAAGGACATCGGTTCATCTTAGCTATAACCGATTATTTCTCTAAGTGGACAGAAGCTATACCTTTGGCTGAAGTTAAAATGAGTAGTGCCATCAACTTCATCAAACATCATGTGATATATAGATTTGGTGTTCCTCGCCGAATCATCCATGATAATGGGCCAATTCATCAGCCAGAAGTTTAATAGGTTCTGTGATGACAACAGAATCAATAAAGTTGCCTCTACGGCCTATAATCCTGCGGCTAACGGGTTGGCTAAAATGTTCAATAAGACCATTATTAAACTCCTTAAAAGTTTGTCTTTATCAACAAACATAATTGGAGTGATAAACTTGGAGAATGCCTATGGACATATCGTACTACTGTCCGTAATCCTACAGGCTGCACACCTTTTTCTTTAGTATATGGGTGTGAAGCTTCTACCTTTAGAAATTCAAATTCCATCATTAAGAATTGTCATTGCTAACGAACTTACTACAGAAAATAATGATCGTCTTCGGCTTCAAGAATTGGAGGCGCTCGACGAGAAAAGGTTACTGGCTCAACAGCACATTGAACTTTATCAGGCCCAGATTTCAAAAGCCTTTAATCGTAAAGTCAGAGTGTGAACTTTTCAGGAAGGCGAGTTAGTCCTTACAGTTAGACGTCCTATGACTATGACACATATGAGCAAAGGCAAGTTCGAGACAAAATGGGAAGAGTCGTATGTGGTAAATAAGTTTCTCAAATGGAGCCTATCAATTAACAGATATGGATGGCAGAGTTGCTATGATGCCCATCAATGGCAAATTTCTCAAGAAATATGTATAAAAAAATGTACTTTATTTTCAGAGACATGATGTAAATAAAAGTTTATTTTTTATTCAAGAGCATAATGGAATTACATAATATTAAGGACGGGGAGGAGGCCCTGACCCTTCCTGATTAAATACATAATTTGCCAATCGTTCAAACATCTCATTGCCGGAACTCACGAAAAACTCGCAAGCAGCCATCCTCAACGCTTCTTCTTCGGCAGTTTTTCTAGGTTCTACCAGTTCAGCAATCACATCCCGTCTCGGGGCAGGAACAGTTGAGCCTTCACCCCTTTCTTTCTGATGAGGCACTGGAGGCTCAGCAGGAGGCGTCTTGGTCTCTTCTTCTGTCTTCGGAGTAAGCAAATCTTTGGAAAACATTTCTTGTACAGAAAGGAAAGAGATTGGCCATATCTACGAAAGTTTTGTTCTATTTATAGGCAAAACAACTAGATAATCGGCTTCGAGAACTGATGTGACTTTTGGAAAGAAGCACAACTGTTCGTTCATTTATAACTGATTCATTCATTTATAACTGACCATTTATCATCCCTTCTTCGAAACCAATGTGATTGATTCATTCATTTTTCTTCGAGAGTTTGAACGACCATTCATTCATTCAATGTCTCTTCTTCGAAAATCGAAGTGACTGATCACTCATTCATTATCATAATGAGAATTCATGTCTCTCACGACCCTGAATTCCAAATATTCACGTCAAACAACTTACCATATTTATATTATCTCTGGATTATGTTATCTATGACAGCATATCAAAATCAAATTAAAAGGAAGAATAAAAGAAGATGATTTCCTTATTTCTTCTTCAAAAAAAACATAGATACATCTTGATGGAAATCTATTATATCATGGATTTTCATTCTAAATATAACATGAAGGTCTATTACATCTTTGGATCTTCTTATTTGTTAGTGGCAATTCCTTGTCGTCTCGACTTGAAGCAACGAGCTAGACAATGGAATCAACTCTGGTCTTCTCTCTCAGAAAGACGAGAGGAGAACCACAGAGTACAGCAGCCCAAAGACGTGCTGCTGTCAATACAACTGGTGGAGAGAAGACGACCCGCCAGGAAAACTAGAAACGAAATCACCCTTGTGATACAATTCCTAGTTCTGCGTCTCTACCATCCAACTCTCATGATATAGGCTCTTCCTACCATCTGCGGAAGACCCTTCTTAAACATGAAGAGTTCTGAGCTGTCTGATTTGAGTGTTAGAACCACATGAGCTGTCTGATGTGAGTGTCAAAAGAATGCCCTCTGCAGCATCCAATCACCAATGCCAGTCCTGAAGAAGCTTGCTAACCGAGTCTCTGCACATATTAATAAAACAGGAGGAGTTAACAGAATCTATCCAGCAGTATGCGCCTATAACAGACGCATATCAACAATGTGCGTTTATCAACAGGCGTAAACCAGCAGTGTGCGTCTATCAACATGCGTATCAGCAATGTGCGCCTATCAACAGGTGCATACCAACAGTGTGTGCCTACCAACAGGCGCACATCGCACTGCGTACTGATCAAACAGACACATATCAGAAATGTGTGCCGATCAACTGACGCATATCTTTCAGTGCGAGTCGATCAAACTAGCGCATGTCAGTAATACGCACTGATCGAAGCTAAATACTGGACCACGGTGTGCACCTATTCTCAGAAATAGTTAGTGCATATTGACAGTATCTACAACATGCAAGTCAGTGCTTATCTTCAAAAGTGGCACAAAAGAAAAATGCTCATATAAGAAATTATTGGTTCTTTGTTGAGATTTACCAACTTTTGAAGGCTCAGCATATAAAAGAATAACATCAAAATGAAGTGGCACAAGTGGGACCTTGTGAGAAGCCATTTGTTTTAAGAAAGTATGAATGACTCTTTCATTTCTGGTTGTCCTTTTTAAAAAGAGTGAAAGATAAAAACGGGTACGTCATTCTAGGAGCCTATTTTAGAAAGAACTAAAAATAGGCACCTAAAACCGTGTGACGACTGCCATGTGTCCCTCAGAAGAAACAGTAAACAAAGAATTAGCCAAAGGAATACGACCACATGCGCTTTTCGAAATTACAACACAGAACATATCAGAAATTTTAGATTTTATTGCATAAAGATGGGTGGACCCCTACAGACAAGGACACAAGAAAGAGAATATAATTTTTGGCACGCCTAAACATTATTTCTTGTTCTTGCCTTCATCGATCTGACAAAGGGCGGCGTCCAATTCCTGCATGTTGCGGATCCCCGAGCGACGCATCAGATTAAGGAATCCCTCTGAATCGCCACGCTCTTCAGAGGATGGCCAACCGCGCTCGAGCAATTGAAGACCGTCGGGTCTAGACCAAAACAGTCTAAAAGGTTCACCGCTCTCAGCGATGGGTCAGCCTCCAACAAATAAGTTGTAGGCACGACATCATGTCCCGCTTCAGGAGACTTGTTCTTGGTGACAGCGTTGGCCTCCATCTCCTTCTTAGACGCCATCACGGAAAGGAAGAATAAAGTAAGAAAATCAGCCCCTACATATATATCACCAAAATGACTCTTCATATTCCTCATGGGAAACTGAAAAAAAATCATCAATGAAACTCGGGAAGACGAAGAGAAGATTGAGTATTTTCGAGAAAGAAATTTAATTGTGATGACCGAGCATTGACTGGCGCAACTTGACTCAGTCAAAATTTTTCTAAATTCAAAGTATTTCAAACTTTGATACGTTTTAAGTTTTAAAAACTTTGAAGGGGTCTTGTAGGGCCTAAAAATCAAGTTGCACCCTGAACATACTAATCAGTGATCAAGTTGTGCCCCAAAAATTAGGTTGCACCACTGATATGAAGCTTAGAGAACAGACTGCACAGCTGAACAGGTTGCGCCATATATCAGACTGTGCCCAGTCTTGTTACGCCAAAATCTACGTGGCGTCTGACACTTAATGGCCATCATTACCTGACAACACTGACAACTGACACCACAGTGAACGAGAAAAATCTCTTCGAATCCCGTAAATTGTGCCGCTCAAGGGGAGTTGGTTAACAGCTGTCCTGTACGCTTCGTAAGTTGTGCCTTGGCGCAATCCAGACAAAATTCTTAGTTGTGCCTAGGCACAATCTGAATGACTTCTGCTCAAAGGCTGCCACGTGTTTAGGCGCAGCCCAAATCAAGCGCAGTTTGACTCGTTGACTGAAGGTCGTGCAACCTGATGAAGTTGAGACAACTTACATTCTAAAGCAGGATGACGTGGCGCACATGCCACTAATCTCTCAAGACGTGTCTACTATCCTGTACACGACCACGCACATCTCAATCATATGATGCCACACGTCTAAATACTGTTAGTACACGACTTAACAACTGAATGAAAGTTGGCACAACAGGAGGTTGGCGCAACCCAATGTGGCGCAATCCAGCCTCGCGCACATCAGAATAACTGCTAAAACAGTTATTTCTTGAACTCTATAAATAGAGTTTCCAATCATTGTGAAATAATCAGATACATAGGCACAGAGATCAAGAACTCTTACAATTGCTACTGCATTCTCCAGAGGCTACAGTCTTCAAGTTCACATAGTCCAAGGGATAAAGTGATCGTCTTCTGATCAGATTCCTACAGTTGTACTTCCCCAAAATTCATTGTACTTTGTACTATTCTTTTCAAGTTTGGAATAAGCACACTTTTTGTTTTTGCAAACATATATATATATATTTATATATATATATATATATATATTATATTATATATTCAGATTTTTAGATTAAAATTTATGTATAAATGTAGTGGTTTATATATATATAATTATCTATTAAATCCCTAACCAAGTAGCTAACCACCTTTTCTAATTAACCCTAACCCAATCCCATGACCGACCCCACCTAGGAACACCCTTCTATTTCGTCCAAGGCAGTGGCCAAAGGGGGGTTTGGCCGAACCATTATGAAAGGAAACAAATCATATTGCGTGCGTGTGTGTATATATATAAAAAAAAAAAAAAAAAATATATATATATATATATAATATATATATATATATGTATATATATATCTATATTATTTATTTATTTAATTTTTATATATATATAGAGAGAGAGAGAGACTGAAAAAGAGGATTTTTATAACTTGGGCACAAATCGAGCATAGTCTGGCAAAAAGCCAGATAACAAAAGGTATACAGGCCAAAACAAAGTATACCGCTCTCCCCAGCTATAAAAAATGCTAAGTTAACCCCCTCTACGCAAAACTCCCATGATGCAGTCGGGAAGCTGATCATTGGTCCCATAGCTCTCGTCCGACTCTGTATAAGTCCTCCTCTTGGCAAAAGCCTGTGCCAGTCTAGTACCCGGACTAGGAACCCACTCTGCCTTCCCTCTGCCGTATAGATTAACTAGTATAGTAGCCGCACAGTGAAGGGCCCAGCTCCTATCCCTGGACCCTGGCAACGGCTAGGGCTTCGGCAATAATTCTATCTGAAGCAAGAATTCTCAAGGAGGTGACCCTCCTTTGCTTGCAGAAGCGTAGTCCCTGCATGATGAGTCTACCAAACAGTTGTATTGGTTGTCTTCAAAACATCGAATACTGGCCCCAAAGATAAGACCCGTCACTAACTTTAATCGCGATCCCCCCATCCCCAACCCCTGCCTTCCTCCTGGTTGCCATGATGCAGGTAGTCACTCCATCTACGTCCCCTCCACGCTCTTGCCACCCGAGGATGACAGTCTCTACCGCGCCGTTGAATGAAGTCTGACACCAAACCTCTGATGTGCTTGCAGCATGCATCGCGGAATTGATCTATTTCTTAGCTTCCACAAATAATTGGTTAGAAGAATAAATCGTGCCGCCGTACCTAGCTTTGTTCCTATTTTTCCATAGGACCCAAACCACTCCGACGATGACAACCTGCTTGAAGATGCTACACCGGATGCCCACCATAGCTCACAATAGTTGCTAAATCCACTGCTTCCTCCATCCACCTCACAGATGTCTGCAAACCGATCCCAGACCTCCGGAGCGAGGTTGCCTTTGAGAAAAATGTGCTCCAGTGTTTCAATGTCTGCCTCACTGCAGTAATGGCATTTGGATGCCAAACTAAAGCCAAGAAGAAGATATTCCTGTCAGTGGGAAGTTTACCGAGGATCAACCGCTACATCAGGATAGACCACTTCACTGGTATGATGTTATTCTAAATCTTGCCGAAATGTGGCATCGTCGGCGTTTTAGCTCTAGTAATATCCCATGCCGATTTGGTAGAGAACTAACCTGACAAGGTAGGCATCCATATCAGATAAACCGGACCTGGAGAGGAGTCAAGCCCGCACACTTAATGGTAGCCACCACTTCATTCCCTAGCACCCGCCGAATCTTGCCCCAATCCCAGGAGCCGCCTGATGGCCCCCCCCCCCCCCCCCCCCCCCCCCCCAAATGCAGAGGCAATTTCCCCGATTGCGTCCAGTTTTCCCAAGCCGCACTCGACTTCC
>JANAVB010029137.1:25000-41591 GCA_029216955.1 Iris pallida | reverse complement strand
TTATCTGTACCTAAAAACCAAGGTGCGCAAAAGATAATAGGTCCACATAAATCATCAAGTTCATGAGATCAAAAATGAACACATCACAAAAAAAAAGAGATAGTGTATTTCTTTATTTTTCAAAAAAGGGAGTACAGAAATACGCTATTTCCCCAGCAAGAGTTGCAAAAACACATAAAAAGAAGAGAAACTACAGTCCCCGATCCTCTCCAGGGTGGGATGAGAGCTCTCTGACTCGACGTCTCAGGTCGGCAGTGCGAGTTTCCACAGTCGCCTGGACTCGGAGCTCGGCTTCTTGACGCATTAATCCGACAGCCTCAGCGGAAGTTTTACTCTCATACTTCTCATCAAGCTGTCGTCGCTGCTGAGCCAAAGCAAGGGTCCGCTGAGTAAGAGTCGCTTCCTCCTGCTTGAATGCCACGTGTTCAGCCAGGACACGATCAGCTTCTAGTTGAAGTTGGGCCCGCTGGTCTTCAAGACGGCGCATCTGAGCATCAACCTCTGCGATGTTAGCATCCACCGCAGCCCGCTTCTCCGTCGTCTTCTTCATAGATTGAGACAACTGCTCCGCCGCAGCCTCAGTCCCAGCCACTTCACGCTCCCAACTGCTCACATCGGCTCGATGGGAAGCCTCGATTTCAGCAATCAACTTCCCTATCTCTGCATCTATCAAGACAGAGAGGTCATTTCGTTGGATGCGCTGCAGTTCCGCGAGCCGCTCGTCCAGCTCAATCACCGAAACCTCCAGAATTTCGGCCATATGGTCATGGCCTTGGTGAACGCGGATCAGCTCGATACAAGGCATTGCCAAAGCTTTTGCTGTCGCAAAGCTCCCCTTGGCATCCATCACTGCAGATACACCTTTCTCCAGCATTTTGTACACTCCCTCGACGAGGAACTTCACATACTCGTCGGCATCCGCCAGCACCTGCGGCGTCATAGCAGGAGTTGGGGGAGCTACTACAGTTTGCGGACCGGAGGAAGATCCGCCAACCTCGATCTGAGAGGTTTGAACCTCGGCAGCAATAGGCTCTTCATCAACAGGGGCCAGACTGCTAGCCCGAGGAGCCGAAGGAACAGAAGGAGCCGGCACATGCGTCGTGATAGTACCCCAAGTGGAAGGAGCAACAGAGGGTTCCACACCCTTACCCTTCTCAAGCCCGGAGAAATCACCGACGTCAACGGCCACCTCTTCTACCCCCGACGTTCTATCAGCATCAGCTACCTCCCCCGGCAAAACGGGGAGATCAACATTTATCTCCTGGCCAGCCCCAGGAGACAAGACCGGCAGAAGGGTCTCATTCTTCTCAAGTCCCTCTACAGGGACAAAATCTGTCGCTACCGCCTGATCGGTAGCCATCTCTATGTCCATGGTTGAAGCCAAGGAAGGATTTGGCAATGATTCAGCCGACCTCCCTTCATCATGACAAGGAGGGGAATCAACCCTCTCCTCTATCCTCACTGCTTCTGCTGCCCCCGCAACAGACTCCTGCAGCTCCGGAGCGATGTCATCGGAAGATGATGAACTCCATTCCTCTTCATCACCAGGAAGCTGCGCACTTGCTAAACCTTCGATATGTGAAGCCTCCGCTGTGGCCTTCGTCACCTCGGAAGCTGCTGCACCCTCAGGTTCCCTCCTGACATAACCCGGGGATACCGGAACCTCCACGATGACAGTATCCTCCGGATCTTCCTCCATGAGAGACATCATTGTCGGCGGGATACGCACTCCAGACGAGCTCGCCATCTCTTCTCGCCTACTCCCACCCGACTTTGGGGTACGAGGTTTTCTTTTTAGCGGCTCCTACAAAAGAAGATGGGGCCTCGTAAGTGGCGGAACCAAAATCAGATTTAGTAGGATGTCCTTACCTCTTCGGACGCCGAATCCGATGACACCGTCGGTAACGATGCCTTCTTCTGCTTCTTCGACACAAGAGATTCAGCCCCTGTATCTGCACATCGTTTCGATCGATCGCCCGAGGGTTCTGCTTGTGATGCGGAGGGGGCACTCCGTTGACCCACCCCTGACGGACGATGCGGCCGGGCCTTCACTGGCGTATCCCCAGTCGCTGCTAACTGGGTGCCTGCGATAAGGCTGGTCTCCCTGTCATATCCGGAGGGCGGGGCAGCCATAACACAGTAAAATTTGGCGGCCGAGTAAAGAATGGGCGGCCGCGGATCGGGGACGGGCAACGTAAAACGAGCTCCGGTACATCCGGCATTATAGTAATGCCAAGCTCGTGCACCATCCAACAAACTTCCAACATACCCCAGGGTAATACTGGGGTTATCCAACATCATCTGAGCATAACCAAATTGCCGCGCAAAGCGGCTCGGCAAGTACGGTTCCAGGTAGCACTGATTCCTGTTCCGGTACACCAGATGGGACGGCCGGATACTTTGCAACCAGCGGAATCCCCATTGAGGCAGAGTGGTGGTACCTTCGCCCAGGTCCCTTAAATCCTCGTTGGCCTCAAAACCCAAATAGATGGGACCAACTTTGGTGATCTCCCAACCCTGAAGACGGGATAAAACCTTTCTACAAACCGGGACACCAGTATGCGACCAGCTCCTCCGATGGAAACGACGAAGGAATGCATCTCCAGCCTTATAATCTCCTTCCGAGCCTGGGCTCATCACACTGGGATGATGCAGAATCAGCCATCCCATCAAATAGTGAAACGGCAGTTCGGCGCGCGGGAAGTTATTTTTTCTGCCTCTATCATGAATCACATTTCCAGCAAACTCTCGCAAACCTCGCTGCAGGTTACATACCATTGCGGGGAGGAGAGCCAAGCGCCGGCCGAAGACCAATTTTACGGCTGGCAGGATTAAGTTTCGAGTCACCCTCTCGACGGCACCGGATCCACCTGCGAACACGCAATCCCGGAGCCATATCATCAGATAGGCGACCAAAACCGCCTTGGATGACATTGGATAAGCAAGGTGCCAGAAGCAGCTGTAGGAGCGTGCATCTGACTGCTGGTCTTCATTTCCTCGGGGATTCTTCTCCCCTAACGTGCTCATTTCGGACAGCACCTCGCTACGAGAGAGCGCCGGCGGAGTAGAAAACTTCGAAGAATCCTCTTTGTCTTGTCTAAAGACATAATCTCTCCAAGCGGTCACATGGGGCTGCGACCCGCTTTTATCCCTTCTCTGCACATAGTAATGATGACTCGCCACTTCCTTGAAGACGGCCGTCATCTCATCAGCTCTGTCCCCCAGGACCTGAAGTTCCTCATTGGTTGGAAAGTACTCTTCATAGGGCTCCGACCCCCAAGGGAGTTTAGACACCTCATACATCTCATGAAGTGCGAGCCCTAACTCCCCTACCGGAGTAAAGAAGGTCCCGGTATGGATATCAAACATCTCCAGGAGTGCGAGGAACATGTGCCTATTAAGGTCAACACCCGCCTGGGTAGCACGGATCGCGGCAGTCAACCCGATCTCTCGGAGCTCAGTCCGAAATCGCGACAAGATCCAGAGCGTCAGTTTATCCCATTTGGAGACGTAATGGCACCAACCCTCCACCCGAAACTCTCCTGTCGGGTAGGAGCGTTCCATCAAAAACATACGATGTGTAAAAGTCGAAGCACTATAAGCAAGCGTATCAATGGGTACATCACTGTAGAGGCTCCCAGGACGTAAAGTCCGCCAAGTGTAAGAAGACCCAGACCGTACAACGGTCAAAGCATCCCTTTGGTCGGAAGTAGAATCAATTTGGATGACACCAGTCACCGCTCCCCCCTGAGAAGGGGTAAGCTCCCAAGACATCCTCCTCTGGGAAACAAGGCGACAGAAGGACGTCAAAGGCCACTGACGTTCAAGTTGCTTAACAGTCATATGCACTCCATTCGCAGTAAAGAACCAGTCCTCCTTGACCTTCAGCACTGACGAGTCAGTAGAAGTGAGACGGTCTCCAAACAGGAACTCAGGCTTCAGGAAGGTCACTTTATCAGATGTGGAAGATTTAATGACTCCACGCTCCATCATCCGTTTGAGGAACCAATACTGCTGTTCACGGATTAGGGTCATTCTCTCAGGAGGCTGATCCAGCATAAGAGCATCTTGAGCAGGGTTTATCACTTCCTCGTTATGCTCTACTCCCATTTGGTTGAAGGCAGCCTCCAAGAAAACTTCACTCAAAAGCGGGATTGCCATCGACACTAGCAAAAGATCAGAAAAAGTCAGAAGAGAACACACAATGTGTCTAAAGGAGAAAACTGCGGCGCATCATCAGGGATTGAACCCATGCGCATGGCCTCGGCGCATCATCAGGGTTTGAACCCATGCGCGTCAGCAGTATAGCCTCGGCGCATCACCAGGGTTTAAACCCATGCGCGTCGGCGGGCAAAGACCGCGGCACATCATTAAAGACTCAAGGCCTATGTGCGTTGGCGTACGGACAATGAGACTTACCAACCACCTCCGGCCGAACTTCGACAGGCCGACGGGGAACGACAGCCGCCGCAACTTCCGCGGACTCCTTCGCTTTCTCCTTCCCCTTGCCGGCAGCACCGCGAGGAGTCTTGGGAGCCATTCTCTCGAGGAAGGAGAAGTTAGGGTTTTGAAGAAGAAACTCTAAAGAAGCAGAGGCACAGAGAAGAAGAACCCTTTCTCTCTCCAACTCTTACCTATTTATAGGGCTTGGTCGCACGCGTGAACAGATGACGTGTGATCTCAGCCGTCGCCTCGGGTTCTGTGCAAGGATAGCAGCAAATAAAACCAAAAGATCATCATTAATCTTTTCGGTTACCGAGGCACCATCATCATTAACTGAGAAGAGCATGCGCCCGAACAGGCATGCGCCCAGAAATCATGCGCCCTGACCTCCATGCTTCTTATTCAAAGTATTCCAAAACTTATTCAAAAGTTTTGAAAACTTTGAAGGGGGTCTTGTAGAAGCATGGAATTTCACAACCAGAAAGCCCATGCGCCAGACACTACATGCGCTAGAACTCAGACGAAGAACTTCACAGCAAGATCAATAAAGATAGACATTCGAAAGAAGACTTTTTTGATATACAGAAGTCTATTACATGTCTAAGAAAAGGTTGTACAAAGGAGAATTTCTACAAAAGGAAAGATCCTAAGTCTACAGCCAGCGGCTACCACGCGCCTCCAGATAAGCGCAGCAGCCACCATGCGCCATCAGTCAGGCGCAGCATACATCATGCGCCTCCACCAGGCGCAATCCCTACCATATCTTCAAGCTCAGTCATTCATCCAGCTGCAGTATGTGCATCCTCCAGCTCAAGTAGTTGCCTCTTCCAACCAGGCTCACCTGCCAGCAAGCCCAGGTATGTGCCCTCTTCCAGCCAGGCTCACCTGATAAGTGCTTCGTCAAGCAAAGCATTTAACCCTCTGTCTGGAACCAAGGAAAGAGAAGAGCACCGCAAATGCTGTGGGCCATGGGAGGACTTCGAAAGAGCCTCCATAGACGAAGGCAAGACCGTGATCGGAAACCACGGCTCAAGGAGCAGCTTTCAACACAACCAAAGTGGGCAAACCCACTTTGAAGGAAGATAGAGCCTAGCACCGCCATTTCCGAGTCTACGGCTCTTCCGGAATAACGGAGACAAGGCCCGAGCATCCCTATCTTTGGATGCAACAGGCACCTTCCGCCTGCCTCGGAAGCCCTCGACTCCGTCTTTTGGATGTAACAGTCACCTTCAAGTGCATCGAAGACAACACAGCGTCTCATCTTCACCCTCGGGAGCACTTCGTCAACAGAATGCACCCGCATGTTCAAGTTCATGTTGGAAGTACGTGAGGGAATGAGAAGCAAATCTTCTCTCCATGCCACTATTTATAGGCCGGGCAGATCAAACCCACGCGCCAAGTGGATGGCCCTCCGAATTCCGTGCAATGAATTTACATTAAATGGATGAACCGGACGCCTCGAATTCAGCCAAACGGCTATTTATAGCACTCGAAGAGCGAGACAGCCGCATCATTAAAAGACATGTCCGATGCGCCAGCCAGACAGCGCATCACACGGACGCGCCCTTCGGCATCAGGCGCATCACACAGACGCGCCCTACAGTACTCGGCGCATTACAGAGGGTGCGCCCCCACACATCTCCATACCGAGTGGAACGCCAACCGACGCGCCCACTCAGCTGTCCATCGAACGTCACCAACATTAAATGCTGAACTGACAGAGTTGGCAGCACGCCTCCCAAAGTCTGAACAGTTGACAGCTTTTTCAGAAAACGAAGCGTCGACAACGTCAGCATCATCATGACTTTATTTCGACGGCTACTGCCACGTGGCCACTCAACCAACCGCATGCGCCTCTACGGCCATGCGTCCAAATCAGCATGCGCCTCAAAAGCCATGCGCCCAAGCTGCTCTCTGATCCCGAAAGACAGAAGGAAAGTCGCCTGCATGCGCCTCAAAAGCCATGCGCCCCAAATGGTTTGTAACTCCTAAAGGTTATGAGCCGCAGCCTCCTCCTGCGCCCAATCCAAGGCGCAGCTCACCAGATCACTCCTCTCCACCAAATCCGAGATCTTCGAACCATGAGTCGACGACACGTGTCTTTTGACTCAACTCGTCCAAGATTTCAGCAACGGAAAGATCTTCTCTCTGCTACGTGTCGGCTCACAACAGCAGTATGAAGAGTTCTCTCCCCTCGATCAGGGCAGCATCCGTGCCTCCATCAGCAACCTCCACGTGGCGTCCCCACACCGGTGCATCCTGCATGCGCGCATGAGCAGCCAGCCTGCAAAACTATAAATAGAAGGATCATCTCCTTCACACAGGGGAACTCACAACATAGAGAGAATCCATAACAGAGAATCACCGGAGAGGCAGTTCTAGACACTCAACGTCTTCCTCCTCTCAGCAAGCTCCAGCACCCAGAGCAATCAACACCTTCAGAGAACCGATAACCGTCGTCAGCCGGTCAATGGAGTCAACGTATTACCACTCGCTCCATTGGCACTAAGGACCCAGCTTAAACAAAAGTGTACTCCTAGGACTACATCTAAGTCCTATATTGTATCACTGTTCTGTTTGTATTAAAATTTCAATCAAAATAATTTTAATGGCAAACAGTTATGAGTCGCATATAGATGCGGACTTGCGTGCTGACTGATCATTGGTACATACAGGCCGTGCATTAGGATATAACTGCCAATAGATTATGTAGAAGACTTGGCAGTTATTAAGGATTAAACAGTATCGTGGAGTCGACACATGTATAGTATCATTGTGGGGAGGGGACAGCTATTAGCGTAGGGGCTACATTTATTTTACACATATTTTGGGCCGATGGTGACTCTTATGAGCACTACCTTCTGCCCGGGCCGATAGTGTCTTGTATGAGCGCTACTTGACGGCCACTCTTTATTACTTGCTTGCGTGAATCCGTTACAGCCCCTGCGTAGAACGGTCCTCAAAGTGCATATCACATAGAATGGTTAGGAACCTTTACTCATGCATACTTTTTTGTTGAGCTTTATTATTCAGTTTATTGGCATGATATTATGTGTCTTGTCACGTCCCTCTGAGGACCTGGTGATCACTCAAGGTGTGCTTTCGTGATTTCTTGCAGGTGCTCTAGCTAAGGCCATGTCTTCCTTCCTCCGTGATGTTTGTTCTTGGACTCGTCATTTGATTCGCTCGACCAAATCATTTATTTGTATATTTCTTCTTATTTTAAATTGTTGGTAGTGGATATGTCTCCGCCCAACGTTTGTACAAAATGACTATTTGATTATATCATTAAAACTTCATTTTTGTGGATGAGATTTAATTTGAGCATGACTTTCTACATTTTACAACTTATGTATACGTACGAGCCTTTCATTTACTCGTATGTATACAGCTGACATGATACGTATCTAGTCCCAAGTATTTTGGAACTGGGGCGTTACAGCTATGTCCAGGATGGCTTGTGGTGCAAGTGACAATCATGTTGTTAGGCTGCATGCTAACCTTATATGCTTGTAGCCTAGTATTAGATGCAGAATGAGCACTTAGCACGATTATAGTTTCATGATGGCTAACGAGTGACTTATATAGGGACACATATTATGACACTCCTTTATACAGTTTAGAATGATATAGTGTATTGATTCTATACTTTATAACATGATATTTTGTATTGAGCAGAAAATAATGGTAAGTATTGGTAAGCCCAAACTCTGTTGCATGACACATCTATATTATGGACACAATTATGTTATGCCATATAATTAATCCTAAGGCAAGATTAGAAAGACTACAAATATTATATGCACTCACTAAATGAACGTATTGGTTTTAGTTAAGTAGATGAAGGGCCACTCACTAGTACTCTTGTACTGATATCCCACCAGATTTGTGCAGGGTAAAGTTTGCTTGGAAGCATTGAGGCGTTGATGATTGGTTGGTGACTTAAAGCGTTGCGACTGGAGATATTTGTTTTATTATAAATGGCATAATATATGGAACATCATTGTATTGTACTGTTTCTTGAGTTGTAAGCCTTTTGGATGTCATGGCCTAGTCCTAAAATATGCACGAATATGATACATAAATATGCCAGCTATGTATTTAACCTGACTCTAGTTCGACTCAAATACATATAAGCTGTTTAAATCAACACAGGTATCAATATAATCATAATAACATCCACAATAGCAACTGCACTATGTATTATGAAAATATATGGCTAAGGTTGAACAGAATAAAAGGCATTAATAACGATACATGAAGATCCCAAAGATGAAGCTCCCACTATGCCTATATAAAATCTCAGTGATTACCTATAGAGATCACCAGGTCCTCAGGGAGATAGCAAGATACATAATATACATGTCGAATGTGACACCAAATAAACATACAACTGAAAGGAAAAAAATAAACACAACGAATGGACAACGTCTAAGAGGGTGGCATGCCATGAGAACAATGATATCAGTCATAGCTACAGGTAAATCGGGTAATAGTAACCACAGTTCGATGAGGTACTAATATCATATCACAGGTCTCTATTGCAGCCCATTGAGGCACTAACGATCGAGGGGTCAAGTGAGCAAATCTCTATCGCAGCCCGGTGAGGCGCTAACGAGTAAAGATTGGTCACAATAGCCAACGCCTAATAATAGTATACTCTCCTAGTGAACTAAAGAATCAAGTCAAGACACATCAAGACAGGTCAAGTCCAAGTCAAGTAACATAAATACAGGATCAGGACAGGTCATACACAAGAGAGAGAAAATATACACAAGCAAGGTGTATCATAAACCGAATAGGAAATATAAGACATATGAGACAAATAAATATAGGGAAGCAAATAATGTATGTGTGAAGTGAACCATTTAAAAGAATCATATGATAATGAATGACAGTAATATGATAACATATATAAAAAAAGTGGCAGAAAATGAGCATACATAAAAATATTATACAAGTCGGACAAGGTATACTTGCCTATCATCCAAGTCCCCATTGAATCCGCAATACGAAAGCCTATAAAATTCACATAATAAAAGAATTATTACTAGTATTCTAATTACACATGGGCCACATGGGTTTCCTACACAACAAGTCTACATGCTTCTAAGATTTTTAGACCTAGTTTCATAGTTTTTGACCTCTGAAATTCAAGGTTAACTCCCCACTTTAAGGACATACATATAAATTACCTTAAAAAAATAATTGAAACATGATTTATATGGAATTTAACCTCTAAACTCTAGATTTGGAATTTTGGGTACAATTCATGGTTACGTCTATTTTATGCCAACTAGTCTTGTCCAAAATTTGTCCGAAATACTACCAAACCATAGTGATGACCTATTTCTATGAAATATCATATAAAAAAAATATTAAAACCTGATTAAAACTCAAAAATAATATTATTTTTAAATACCAAAATCTGCCCCTATTTATAAGTCTATGTCAGCAATTTAGCCGAAAACCTAGTCTAATGGACCATATTTTTAGGGTTCGATTTTATATGAAGATACCATAAAATAATTTTAAAATAGTTTATTTATAGTAAGAAAATACATATAAATTCATTTTTAAGAATTTATAACAATTTCTTAATTAATCGTACCGAAAAGTCTCAAACTAGTCCTACCAATATATCAGCCACTTAGCATGCAATCTATATAGACTATGATATAACAAAAAAGATGACAAGATATGGGTTCTAGAATAATAAAGTATCAGAATTCTTAAATAACTAGGCCATGGGAGTTTGAGAAGGAAAGTTGGAATCTTTACTGGAAAACCTTCAAAAGATTGGATGTCGGTGCTTCTTCTTGTCCAAGAAACACACCTTCTGGCTTGCTAGCTACTCCCTTCTTGATGAATTAAAGATGATGGAAATAGAGTTTTGATGAGTTTGATGGTAAAGGTGGAGTCTTTATGGTGGTTTGGTGAAATGATAATGAAAAGTTGATCTTTGGTCAAAGAAGAATTTTTTTTGGTGATGGAGATGATGGAGGATGGGTTGCTAGGGCTTGGGGCTGCTGAAATTTGAACAATAAGAAGGAGATAGGAGGTCAGCAAGAGAGAAGAGGGTTTAGTAACAGTTCGGGTTAAGGTTTTGATGAAAGAGGTATATATATAAGCTTTTTGGATGAGTTTACATATATAGAAGGGGGTTCCTTGCATGTAGGGGTGTCAACGGATGCTTATCGGTACGGACAGGGCAATATTCATATCCGATTTTTTTTGTAATATCTGAATCTGGTCCAATATCCAAAAAATGTCTATTGCCATACTTCGAATTCGTATCCATCCAGTTTAGCAAATATCCGACAATATATGATTCGATCAGCTAAATTTTTTGAATGTTACCATTCGAATATCCAAAATCCAAAATATTAAAAATGTAGTTATTATCCGAATATATGAAAACCAAATTCAATTGCTATATTTGAGCATTTTATCTTTTGTTAAAAATTGCAAGAATGCTCAACTGACTTGCTCTATATATTACTCTATTTGAGCCATTTCATTTTCTGTTAAAAATTTCAAGAATGCTCAATTTGAGCCAGCTATATATATATATATATATAATATATATATATATATATATATATATACATACATTATAATATTAGATATTATATATATAATTATATATATATATATATACATATATAAATATATATATATATATATACTATATATATATATATAATATATATATGTATGTATATATATATATATATATATATATATATATATATGGAAACCCCTCTCCTTTTATTAAAAAGGCTCAAAAGGCCTAAGCCAGTCCAAGTATACAAGACATAAAATGACAAAGCCTGTACAAGTATACCACCAAAAGGGGACAAAGAGGGACCTCCGCCAGCAAGAGCTAAGGGAGGGTAGAAGACCAAAAGAGCTCGGAGTGTGGGAGAAAAGGGTGCTCCATTTACGACACTGACGGAAGACTTCCCGAATGAGCTGATCGGCTAAGTAATGGTGACCTTCGTATCTCGCCTTGTTGCGATTTTTTCATAACACCCACGTAGCGGCCGCTATGATGATCTGGTGGCTATGGGAGGTAGAACCCCAGGAGTCCGCCAGATCGTGGAAACGTCCACCGCCCGGCATAATGTTGTAGAGCTGATTGAGGGTCCTCCAAGAATTTCCTGGAAGGGTTCCAAGACAAGATGTGGTCTATGGTCTCCATCTGTCGATCAGGGCAGCAATTGCAGGCCGACGCAAGACTAATCCCCTTGGTTTTGAAGATCTCGTCGGTGGATAATCTCTTGTAAATGACTCTCCATATAAGGATAGACCACTTTCAGGGGATGCAAGTCTGCCAATAGTGAGCAATGGGGTAATACGGCTGGCTTATCCCGATAATAGCAGTCCTCGCTGACCTCACCGAGAATACCCCAGAAGTTTTGAGCGTCCATCTAAGCGCATCGTCGTCACTGCCGATAGTAATTCCTGTACGACGGATGCATTCTACCTCTTCATCCCCAGTCCAATCACGGATTGTGTCCCAGTTCCAGTCGTTAGTAGAGTGGTTCCACAAGTCTCTGATTCTGCTATTTCTCGGAGTCTCCACAAGACTAGGGATAAAGCTGTCTCCGATCTATCATTCCAGGAATGGATTCGACTCGTCGGCTCGCAATATGAGTCTCATTACTGGCTCGGCAAGATTACGGCCGACGAGGATGCGACGCCAAGCCGCCTGATCTGTTGTTGGATATGGCTGGTGATGGATGAATGTGTTTGAAATACCTAGCCTTCATAAATCTGGTCCATAAGTTCTTGCTCGTGCGGAGTTTCTACCACAATTTCATAGAGAAAGATTTAACGATGTGGATAAGCTTAGTAAATCCCAGACCTCCGACAGCGGTGGGACGAGCCATGGATTTCCAGCTAGCCTAGTGGTGCTTGTCTGTCCATTGCAATGACCCCAGAAGAAGTTACAGAAGATCTGTTCGATCGAATCAAGAACCTTCTGGGGCGGGGAGCACGCAGCCAGAGTGTGGATTGGGATGGATGTGAGCACATGATTGATAAGGATCATCTTGCCGCCTGGAGACAAAGTGGCATTATGCCACCCTTCAAGTTTCTTCCTGATTCTAGCTTTCAGGTTCTCAAAGATACGAGAATTAGATTTCTCATACTCCATAGGACAACTGAAGTAGTTAAACGGTGGTTGGGCAACAAAGAATGATGTTAAGTGGGAGAGATTGATAGCGTGCTCTCTTTTGAAGTTATGATGGGCGTAGATAATGCTTTTGGATGGATTAATCTTCTGGCCCGAGCATCTGGAGTACCTCTGTAGAGTGTTGTGGACTACTTCCACCGCTCCAATGTCTTCAGTGGAGAAGATGAGTAAATCGTCCGTGAAGGCCAGGTGTGTGATGGTGGGGCATCCACTGGAAGTGTGATAGTGTTGGAAGTTCGAAGTACTGACCATATTGTTAAGGTTTCTACTCAGTGCGTCCATGGCAATGATGAAGACAGTAGAGGATAGGGGATTGCCCTGTCTAACGCCCCGGCTAGATTTGAGGAATCTACCGGCTTGGCCGTTGATAACCGTGGAGAACCACGAGTTGCTGATGGATCTCCACACGGTATTGGTCCAAGCTTCCGAGAATTTGAAGGCTCTGAAGAACCAGATCATAAATTGTCAGTCCAGTATGTCGTATGTTTTTTCCATGTCTATCTTAACGGTGATGTTGCCCCCTCTAGCAGGGAACTTCATGCAGGTGATAAGCTCTTGGGCCAGCATAATATTGTCCTGGATGTTTCTTCCTTGCACGAAGCCACTTTGCTCCTCTGAAATGAGCTTAGGTAAAATCCCTGCCATCCTGGGAGCGATGATTTTGGAGATAATTTGTTGGTGAACGTGCAAAGACTGATGGGACGATAATCCCTAAAGGACTCCGGGTTATCTTTTTTTGGGATGAGGATGATGTTGGTGCTGGATATAGCTTTGTGGTATGTGGCACCCTCGAAGAAAGCGATGGTCACGTCGGTGATGTCTTGCTTGATGATATCCCAGCATTTACGAAAGAAGACTCCCGTGAATCCGTCCAGGCCAGGTGTACTGTGCTCGTTCAAGGCCCACACCGCATCTTTAACTTTATGGACCGTCGGTGGATGTTCCAGCTGGGTGTTATCGTTGTCATTTATGAGTCTGGGGATTTGGTCCAAGAAGGGTCTGTCGATATGCACAGTCTCTTTGGTGAATAATTTGGAGTAGAAATCCGCTGCAGCTTCTTGGATACCTTTATGGTCAGTAATGATGTTCCTGTTGTCGTCTGCCGTACGGTGAATGGATAACTTCTGTCTGCGTCCATTGACACAGGCATGGAAAAATTTCGAGTTTCTATCACCCTCGCTGTCCCATTTCAGTCTCACTTTCTGCTTCCAGAAGTCAGTTTCCACTTTAAGTCGAAATTTGAGGATGGCCTGGTGAGATTCAGGGCAGACCTGGCCGACGCGGATCGATCCGATGCAAAGTGGATTTCGGCGCGGGTGACATCGTCCTCCGTAACCCGCACGGCTTGGAAAATGTCCCCATAGGCAAGTTTGCTCCAAGTGGATAGAGCTTTCCTCGTCGCACGAAGCCTGTTTCTCACACGCGAAGGGGGTTGGAGGAGTCTTCCCGATTCCAAGCCTCCGCGACAATGCCCAAAATTTGGGATGATCTGTCCAGAAGTCGAGGAATTGGAATTTCTTTTTGAGAGGACTGGTATTGTTTTTAATTTCAACCAGCAGAGGGGTGTGGTCTGATTCAGTGGAGTTGAGATGGGACAGCTTGGTGGTGTACCCCATTCCGTGCCAGCGATCGTTCGTGAGAGCTCTGTCCAAACGAGAGTATTATCGATGGTCGCCTTCTTGCATGTTGTACCAGGTGAAGGCGTTGCCGGTGAACTGAAGGGTAGTGAGATGAGCATTGAAGATAAAATTGTTGAAGTCTTGCATGGCCAATGTGGGTGGGGGTCGACCTCTGATTTTCTCTTCTCTGCAGGTGATCGCGTTAAAGTCTCCGGTGCACAACCAAGGGGAGTTGATGTGGTGGGGGTGGATGTTTATGAGGTCGTTCCAGAGGAGTTTTCGTTCTAAATATTACAACTACTATGAACCGCAGAAATGATGCAACGTTCAAGGAGCGAGGGGTGGTCCCACCAACAAGTGAGGGCCTGCTGGGAGTCCTGGATAACCCCAATTTTGACATTCGACATGCCGAGGATCCAAATGTCGTTACTGCCAGCTACGATCGTGGGGAGCTCTAGCTGTAACTGGATAGATTTTAATCTTTTAGGTGGGATTTTGGGTTCGATGATGATAAGGATGTCGATCTTATGGATTTTCGCATGCCAAAAATTCTCCTTAATGAGGGTTTGTTCGCCAGTCCGCGGACATTCCACGAGAGGATGTTAATCATTAATGAAGTTGAGGGGGTGTTTTTTGTTTCGCCTGACGGCGGATCTGGTTTGAATGGTTTTGTTTTCGTCAGTTGCTTTGTTGACCTTATCCGCGCGTGAGGTTGACGCTTCTTCCCTTGACGAGGTACCATGGCCCTCTCGAGAGAGGGATGCCACCGCCTTTGTCGAAGTTGGAGGGTCGCTTTAGGGTTGCTCTGGGGGTCCGTGGGAATGCTTACCAATTCCCCGGCTGAGTCCAAAATGGGATATTCAGAGGTGATGACCAATGAGTCGCTGGCGTTCCTGATTAGAAGAATAGTTTGCTGGAGAGGGTAACCCGCGGCTTGAACTTGAAGTCCTCTCCGCACTTGGTCTGGCCCGAGGATAGCAAGGGCTTCTTCAACAGGGTCTTCGTTGGGACGTTGTTGATCAACGCTGATGGTGTCGGTGATCTCCTCGTCAAGGGGGTGTGCGCTGCCTCGATGAGATCAAGTTCGGCAAGTGGGTGGCCAGACTCACTGGATTTCGCTCCCTCCTCTTCTAAGACATCAAATTGGTTGGAGACGGTAATAGTTAGGATGTTGCAGGGGGGCTGTGCTTTGATCAGAGTTTTGCTAGGATGCTCACTTCGGTCAGTCATGCTGTCACTGGATTCGAATCGAGTGTGCGAGTTTCGGCACGGCAGGAGGGGTGACTTAGGTGTCCTTACTTCTGCTGGCTCGTTGTCTATCCGAGAGGCTTTTTTCTGAGTTCTGGATGAAGGCGATGGCAATGCTTCGTGAGGTGGCCCCTTAAATGGCAATGATTGCAAAACAAAATGTGGTTGTCGTAGAGGACTTGTTGGGTGTGGGACTGGTTGCCCAGCTCAATAGTAATGAAATTGGGTGGTTCGGTGGTGAGGTCAAGTTCCACGCAAATTTTAGCATAGTGGGCCTTGGTTAGGTTGCTGGTTTCGGGGGCCGTGGCCACATACGTGTCGAAGGAGTTGGCGATGTGCCTAAGTGCCGCTGGGACGAAGCATATGAGGGGTAGATTGGGCAGGGTCACCCAAGCAGCGACTCTCGCGGAGTCTTCTTTGGTGGAAACCCTTGTGACCATTTAATGATCTTTATCAAGTGGGGGCCGATCCTGCACGTGCCTTTGGACCACACCATCCTTTTCGATGTCGGAGGAAAGATGGAGGAGACTATGCCTGGGGTCGAGGGGGCTACCCGGTATTCTGTCGAAATACTCCAGCTGGCTATCTCTTCCTGCACCCTGGGGAGTTTGGGACAGCCGGTCGAAAACTTTAGGACAAAAGTGTGTGGGAAAGAGGATGACAGAGAAGTCAATTCCGAGTCGGAGAAGGGGACCGAAGGAACGGAGGACCCCTGAGGAAAAGCAATGTCCGGGAGGCTGACATCATGGAGAAAGAGATCCTTCGGGGGGCCAAGTCCGGGCGGAGAGCTGCGGCGAAGGAACGCTGGGCTGGGCCACACGGGGATGGAACCTTGGGCGATCCCCCAAGGGACAAGGACTGCGACAGGGGGGGGCGAGAGTAAGACGGGACTGGAGGGTCGACAACGGGGACATA
This sequence comes from Iris pallida, assembly GCA_029216955.1. Lineage (NCBI taxonomy): Eukaryota > Viridiplantae > Streptophyta > Magnoliopsida > Asparagales > Iridaceae > Iris > Iris pallida. The sequence goes on along the minus strand of JANAVB010029137.1, from coordinate 25,166 downwards.
CGAAGAAGGCTGCTGCCAGGGGAGGGGGGTATGTCGATGGAATGGCGAGGGCGATGGCAGCTGCCCGAGCGGGAGGAGGCGCCGCTGGTGGAACAGCCACGGACGGAAGAAGAAGGATAAGGGGACGATGGCGTCATGGTCCGCTACGGGAGAGTCCTCGAGGTCG
>JANAVB010029137.1:0-22500 GCA_029216955.1 Iris pallida | reverse complement strand
AAGATGGTCGTCCGGCAGCTGGTTGGGGAAAGGAGGAACAGTAGCACCGGGAGGGAAGGACGGAGGGGTGGATGAAACTGGAAGAGCGAGCAAGGAAAGGGTTCGCGTTGATGAGAAGGACGGGCCGCTACCGGATAGGGAAGGGTCCGATCCGACTACGTCATCCACAGCAGGGACGCGATCAACAGGCGAAGCCACAGCATCCGTTGGAGAGATACATGGAGGAGGAAGGGGATACTGGAGCAGGAACAGATCTAGTGCTAACCGAGGATTCTGACGCTGAAAGAGGAGAGGATGATGCCACCGGCACAGGGGGACGCCTACTGAGCAACTGAACAGGGTCTGGGGCAGTCGCTAAGAAAGTGACCCCGATGGAGGCATCTAATGTAGAAAGGGGCCGGTCCTCGTAAATGATATATTGCCAAATAATAATACCATTAGGCATATCAATCCTCACCTATGGCGGGACAGGATGACTTATGTCAATATCCACGAGCACCCGCACACAACTAGGCCTAGACAGGGTCGCAGTAGCTCAGTCGACCACGAGCGGGGAATCGATGCATTGTATGACCAGATAAATGGCTTCCTTCATGAAGAGAATGTGAGGGAGGCTTGGAAGAGATAACCAAATAGGAATCATCGAGGATTCCTTCTTTGGATAGAAATCCAGCGACCATTTCACCACGCACATAGGGGCGTAGCCGACGTGCCAAATCTCTTTCAACCTAAACCGCAAGTAGTCGGCCTCCAGGGAGGGCCGGATAAGCAAGTGGTCAGCATCCATCACACCCAGAGAAATCTGACTGGAGAACCCTATTCTTCCGATGGACCGGGGGACCAAGTCCACAGGTGGTCGCGCATGGAGGCACTTACCTATAAGAGCAAACCGAAATGGAGCTGCAAGCGCGACGATGTTGACCTAGCTGAAGGTGATCGCGGGAATACCGTCAATGATGGAGAAGTCTTCCGGGGGATGAAGAGGCACTACCGGATTAAGCGACCCGGATGCCATCTCCAATAACGATCTGCGTAGCGAGGCCGAGGGGTGGCCAAGGCCGCTCCCTGAGCCTTCAAGACGGGGGTCTAAGGAGCAGACGAGACGCCGTCAACCGCCTCAAAGGGGGAAAAAGTGCGACGACCACCCCGGAAAGCTGATCGGAGGGGGCGGGGAAGACGACATCAGGTCCAGGAGGGTAGAGGCCTTAAGGACCCAGGAGGAGGAAGATGCATTAGGCGGGGTGGCTGCGACCATGTCGCGGGGGGGGGGGAGGGAACACAAAGGGAATAGAGGGGACCGCAGGAGTAAGCAGCCGGGATACGGCCATCCGCGGCCTCCGGATGGAGTGGGAGCCGGAGCCCTTTCTACGGAAAAGGCCAGCGGCTTCGAGGAGCGAGCCTCCCGCATGGAGGCCAAATCCATGGAAGTTGTTGGCCCATTGGTTATGATCACACCTGATTTTCATACTCAATGTCAACTTTGGTCTATACGCAAAATATACATACTGCTACAAGTTTACAGGTTTCAAGACTGCACCTAATACTGCTACAAGCTACAAAAGTCTCGTTGTCATCAAGAACCAAACGCAATGGAATCAAGATCAAGTTTTGCATATTTGTTCTATACTTTTATTTTTTGAGTCTAGAAAAAATATGTAAGGTTGATCAGGATCGGTACTGTCTTAGCTAATCTCAGTCCATAAAAATCATAGCCTAGCTATCCACAAATATATCCAAACTCCATATTCCAAAATAGCCCAAAACCCGACCATTTGGCCCAAAACAGTTCTGAAAGAACTCAGATAGAACTCAGCCAGAACTCGGCCCGAGTTTGGTCAGGGTGGTTTGAACAGAATTTTGAATTTCCTCCATATTTGTATCCAACGTTCGAATGCGAGATTTCTGTACCCGAACTCTGCCCTAATTCGGTCACAAAATACTATAAATAGAGAAAAACTTTTACATTTTCAAATCACTCATTCATTCAATCTTCTCTTTTCTACTCATTTCTAAGTGTTTTATACGAGGTACACTTTCAAATCTAGCCTATTCTACTCTTAGCCAAGCCAGTACAGTTTCTGTTTAATCTAGAATTTGGTTGTGAAGAGTTGTATCAGAGGCTATATTCAGAAAATATTTCAGTTTTCAAATTGCCTTCTGGAGGCAGTCGTGCGCTCGTCACCAAGTACGGTATTGTGAAGTCGGTCGTGCACTTGTCCCAAGCATGGTGTTGTAAGAGTTTCAAGCACTCTGTTAAAGCTTGTGTCATAGTGGATTAACATCGAGCTGGAGTACTCGAGTCTGGACTAGTCCTCCACGAGGGATTCCAGTTATATCGTTTTGTCACTGAGTTTGATCTTCTTAACTCTTACTTTACTGTAATTTATTTACTGTTATATCAGTTCCTCTTACTTGCCATAGTTCATAATTTTTAATTGGTGATTTATTCTGCTACACACGCACACACTATATTTACCCCTCCCCTCCAGAGGTGCTCAACGGTCTATAATGGTATAAGAGCAGGTTATACATATACATAACCATCTAGAGAATATATATATATGGCAGCCGTTAAATTTATATTCAACATTAAAGGGCAATCCACAAATAGACCCCAACTATTTGATGGAATGAAGTACACTTATTGGAAAACCTGAATGAGTTTCTTTCTTAAGTCACTGGACTTCGATCTATGGTCGATAGTAATAGACGGTCACAAGAAACTGCCTAGAAAAGTGATTGATGGTGTATTAGTAGATAAGTCCCATGACAAATATACTGAGCATGAAAAGACACAGGCTAGTCTAGATGCTCGAGCCATCAATGCACTATTCTGTACAATTGACAAAATTGAGTTTAATCGCGTATCTACCTGTACTACATCTGATGAAATTTGGAGAGTTCTTGAGGTAACTCATGAAGGAACTTCCCAAGTGAAGGAATCCGAAATTAGTAGATTGACACAGGAATATGAGTCATTCAAGATAAAGCCCGATGAATTAATTACACAGATGTTCACTCGTTTCCTTGATATTACTAATCCTCCATAATCTCTTGGTAAGGATTACAGCAATCATGAGAAGATCAGGAAGGTACTTCGGGCTCTAACAAAGAACTAGAACCCGAAGGCCACCATGACCATAGAAGGAAACGACCTCATCACGATGATATTGGAGACACTGATGGGCAAGCTCATGACCCATGAGTTGGACCTACAAGACTTTGAAGAGGCAACCCCAAAAAAATTAATCGTCTTCAAAGCTCAAACCAGAAGAGTCTCATGCAATGATTCTGAAGAAGAAGATTCGGATGGTAATGAACAGGCCCTACTGGTCAAGAACTTCAGAAAATTCTTAAAATTTGAGCGATCAAATCGAAAGAAGAAGGACATCCACGAAAGCAACGAAGAAGAAACTATTTGCTTTGGGTGTAACAATTCAGGGCATATGAAGAAGGACTGTCTACTAACGAAGAAGAGCAGTCCATACGACTGATCAAGATCAAACAGAAAAGCTACAACTAGTCAAAAATACACAAATACCAATATTTGCACGAAAGTGAGGCCAGTGAGTCAGAAGAGTTGGACAAATCCAACAGCAGTACAAATGTCTGTATGATAGCATACGACAAGGTATCTGAAACCCTCTATATGACGATTTTACATTCGATTAATGAAAATTCCTTTAGCGAATTACTTGAAAAGCATAAAAATGTGTTAGATAAGTACAAGCAGTCTCGCAAAGAGATTAAGGCATACACAACCGAAGTAGCTAGATTGTCTAATCTTCTAGAAGATATCAATAAGACATCTACTACAGGTAACACGGAAGAGATAGCCAAGATCAGATTGGACTATCATGAGGCTATCCTCACTATAGAACAAAAAAAAGACTATGTCAAAGTGCAAGAACTTATGACATAGAAAAGAAGAGACACCTAGTCACTAAGCAAAGACTCACGAATATGACTGTAAAATTCAAAGAGCCTTGTGCCATCTCTAAAAAGTTAGAGATTAAATTAGGAAAATAGGTCACCCCAATTACACGGCCTAAGGTTAGTCCTTGCACCAAGCATACACCAAAAAGGACTAAACCAAAGAAAGCACAAAAGTAATACGTTCCTCACAAATATGCTTTAACATATAGGTTTCCAAGAGAACACACAAGAAGCATGTCAATATAAATGAAGAGCACTATTTCTAAAATCACATGCACATACTTGGTGAACACGGGCATATATCACAATACTGTAGAGCTAGAAAGCTAGTTGAACAAATGTACTTGCTTGGATTCCAAAAACTAATCATGCTGGACCCTTGAAGAAATGGGTACCAAAGGTTACATCTACTCGTTTTGTAGGTGGACCCTCAACCCTCTTATGCTAAAAGCAAGTGGATACTCGATAGCAGATGTTTGCGGCACATAACAGGTGATGCATCTCTATTCGCTACGCTATCGAAGAAGAGAGAATGATATGTTTCCTTTGGCAATAATCTTTGAGGTAATATCATAGGAATTGGTATTATTGGTATGTCTCCTACCCTGAAATTAAAGATGTTTGTCTAGTTACAGAATTGAAACATAACCTATGGAGCATTAGTCATTTGGCAGATAATGGTTATGGTATCAATTTTGTGAAAGATAAATGGTCTATATATGAAACGTCTACCGGTAATCTCGTATATGAAGGGATCAGGGAAGACATATTTATGTTTTCTTTCTAGAACGTACTAATAGTGCAGAAAAGTGCCTTGTAGCCAATCAAGATGAAAGCTATCTATGGCACATGAGGCTAGGACATGCAAACATAGATACTATCTCAAGGCTATGCACTAAAAAGCTAGTAAAAGGACTCCAAAAAATTTCCTTCAATAGAGATATGATATGTTCTGACTATGAAAAGGACAAGGCAACTAGGTCATCTTTTAAATCCATCAACCCTGTAAGCACTTCTAGACCTTTACAATTGATTCATATAGATTTATTTAGTCCTAGTAGAGTCGCTAGTCTTGGCGGTAAACTCTACACTTTTGTATAGTTTAATTTTTCTCGTTTTACTTGGGTGTGCTTTTTATCTAAATGATACCATTTTTGAATTTCCAGTATTTTGTAAAAAGGTATAAAACGAAAAAAGGCTTCATGATTACTCGAATTCGAAGTGATCATAGTGGCGAATTCAAAAATACTGATTTCAAAAAGTTTTGTGACGATAATGGATATTACCATGAGTTTTCTTGTCCTAGAACTCCTCAACAAAATGGTGTTGGAGCAGAAGAATCATACTCTAAGTGTATGGCTAGAGCCATGCTGAATCAACAATATTTCTAATATTTTTGGGCAGAAGCTATAGGTACAGTCTATCATTTTGAATAAGATGTTAATTCGACCTATATCGATGAAAACCCCTTATGAAATGTGGTTTGAAAAGATTCCAAACATTTCTTATTTTAAAGTTTTTGGTTGTTGCTATTTTATCCTGAACACCAAGGACAACTGGGGTAAGTTCGACTCGAAGGCAGACGAAGGGATATTCCGGGTATGCTGCCAATAGTAAGGGATATAGAATTTTTAATAAAGGATCTATGATTGTTGAAGAATCTATTAATATTTCCTTTGATGAGCTCAACGATATAAATATAGCGACAGTGATGACGAGGATGTACAAAATAATCTAAGGACCTGAAGATATGCTACCACAATAACTATCGGAAAGTCTACATAAGAAGATGAAATTCATGCCAGACCATCCAGAGACATCGTAATAGATGATATCCAAGGGAGTAGTAGGTACGCTCCTCTACTAGAGACATAGCATTAAACGTAGCTTTCATTTCTTAAGTAGAACCTAAGTCAATAGCAGATGTTTTCTGATGAGTTTTGTATCGATGCCATGCAAGAGGAACTTCATCAATTTGAATCAATTTAAGAGAAACCAAGTTTGGAAACTTGTTCATAAACCTAGTTATCAATCGATTTGGTACCAAATGGGTGTTCCGAAAAAACTGGGTGAGGATGGACATGTTCTATGCGACAAGCACGTCTAGTGGCTTAATATTATATCAAGAAAAAGGAATTGATTATGATGAGACATATGCTCATGTTGCTAGACTAGAGTCCATTCGCATGTTTTGTGCATTCACATATTTTCACAATTTTAAACTTTTTTAAATGGATGTGCAAAGTGCATTTTTGAATGGGTTTTTAAAAGAAGAGACATTGTGAAGCAACCTCCTGGCTTTGAGGATTTTCAAAAACATGTTCACGTTTTTAAGCTTAGAAATGTGCTTTATGGACTCAAACAAGCATCGTGTACTTGTATGAACGCCTAAGTGCTTTTATACTTGAAAATGGTTTTCAAAAGGAATGTTTGATACAACTTTGTTTATCAAATCTTCAGTTGACAATATTTTACTTGTGCAAATTTACGTTGATGATATAATTTTGGTTCTACTAATAAAACTTGTCAAATTTGCTAAGTGTAGTAGAGTAAGTTTGAAATGAGTATGAGGGAGAGGTAAACTACTTCTTAGGACTCCAGATCAAACAATACTCGAGGGAACCTTCATCAATCAAGCCAACTACACGAAGGACTTACTAAAGAAGTATGACTTCGACAACTTAAAACCTATCGGCACGCCAATGGCTACATCAACTCGACTTGATATTGATGAAAGTGGTAAACCAGTCGACCAAGTAAGTATAGGTATGATTGGTTAGTTATTTATTTAACTGTTGGTCATCTGATATAATGCTTAGCGTTTGCATATGTGCACGATATCAAGCTAATCCTAAGGAATCACACTTATGCATCGTTTAAGCGTATCTTTCGATACCTTAAGGAAAACTTCTACTGTCGGCTTATGGTATCCCAAAACTACGTCGTTTGACCTAATCAGTTACTTAGATATTGATTTTGTTGGATGTAAAGTAGACCATAAAGTTCCAGTAGTACGTGTCATTTTCTAGGAAAAGCTTTAGTCTCTTGGTTTAGCAAGAAACAAAATTTTGTAGCATTATCAACAAACTGAGGTGAGTTAATGCCACAGGTATTGTTTTGCTTAGATTTTATGGATGAAACAAACCCTAGAAGACTATAATCTGCACTCTATACTAAGATTCTCATTTACTTTTATATCACTAAGACTATTAATTTGACTAAGAACCCAGTATGTCATTCACGTACTAAGCACATATAAATACATCACCACTTTCTACATGATCACCAACACACGGGATATTAGTCTAGAGTTCATGACATATATCATCAACTGGCAAAAATTCACAAAACTACTAGCCGAAGATTGTTTCAATCTACGTCGAGAGATAGGCATAGTTGAATTTTCAGAGTTTAATGTGTTATGATTAATAAAAATACTTAAAACTTAAGATTCAGCAACTTATTAATAGAAGTTATTTTGGGTATAAGTCGAAAGGATCCTTCTGTCACAAGGCATAAAAGCCTAAGCGACAAGGTGTCAAGTGTCTTCGAACTACCGCTAGCTGGGATTCGACCCCTACAGCAAACCCAAGTTAATGAATTAATTAAATCAAAGAATTACAGGTTTATAAGCTATTTTATCATTCATTACTCAAATATGACCTATAATACAAGAGGCCAAACTCGGACTGAACTCGGACCGAGTTCGGGCCGAACTCTGTGGGGACACTTTTTATAACAGCAGCGTAAACAGCAGCCCCCTTTTTCTATTCTATCTTAATCCACAAAGGGTAGCGCCCGAACCCCCAAAACCCTAACCTTAGATCCTAGAAATCTACTTCCTCACCTCTAACTTGATTTTTCTTGGATCTAAAGCTCTCAAAGGGCGTTCTCTACTATTTTTTCTCTTTTGAGGTATTATCTCACTTTTCTTTCTCAATTTCTTCATGGCTCATAGAATTTTAAAAGGAACAAAACTAGAGACATGGCCTCATCTTGCACATCAGAATATGAACCCATCAACATGTTCAGTCCATCTTATCCGATGACGATGAGGATTATGATCCCAACCTCTTTGTTTCATCCAAGAGATCAACCTTTTGGTTCGATCATTTTCGGTATCGAGAAATATGTTCTGGTAAAATAATAAATTTTACCATCTTTTTCGAATATTTGAACACTTTTGAAAACCTACGGCTCCGTGAATTTTTAGAGATTTCCAATCTAATTCATGACAATGCAGTTCGTATGTTTATTGCAACATACAAGAAGCAGACGGCTGGTATTCATTCCTCTGTCAGTGAAAAGGAATTTGAATTCAATTCTGTCGACTTGAGCGAATATTTTCTAATGCCAGATATTGGTGACGTCTCGTCGAAATTACAAAGGTCCAATTTCCTGTCGATATGACACTGAGTCTCTTCTACCAAGATGAGATCCACTAACGAGATCACGTTCTTAGAGTTATCTTCAATATATCATATCCACTTTGGAATTACCTTTTCTTTTTCTAAGACTATGTATCCTTTATGATCAACCGTCGGAGGGCAGGTCGTAATCATCTACCCTATGCATCTGGCGGCCATTTTATAAATTTGACATCGATTTTAGAGTCTTATCCAGTCTTGAAATGCCTTCAGAGCTTCTTAGGTCTAGGAAGTTCCCTCACCCTCCTGGTGATGCTCCACCTACACCTTCTCCAGTTGTAGCCCTAGCAAATGCTCCAGACCCTACAGCTCTGAGTCATACTATTGACAAGCTCTATCAACGGTTCTATGCTTTTGTCACTCTCTAAGGACAGTAGCATCAGGCCTATATGACTCACTTTAGTGTGGCCCATTGGTCATGGTCAAACCTGATTTTAATAATTGATCAAACTTTGTCTTGATATATGGAGCTACTCATATGTTTACTCAAGATGTTTTGGACACTTGGATACTGATCAAGATCGGATATCTACTCAGTTCAAGACCGAAGCTATGTTTGCCACTCGAGACTGTTTTTTTATGCAATATAATTTTTACTTTTATTGAGTCTAGAAATATATTGTATACCGAGTCATACTGGCAAATCGGCTATCCAAAATCATTTTTACAAATGACCTATGTTTTTGAAAAACATCCCTTATTTACAAAAGCTTCTGAAGGATTTTAAAAAGCCCAAAAATTACTCTTTGAAAACCCTGACCAACCATGACAGAAATCAGCCCGAGTTCAGCCAGAGTTCGGTTAGTGACCGTTTGATTTTCGAACATTTGAATCTCCTTTCAGTTGCGAATTGTTACATAGAGTTCTGCCCGAATTCTGTCCAAATTCTGCCAGAGTTCTGCCTTTAGAAAAACTATAAATAGAGAATAATTCTGATCATTTCAAATCACTCATTCACTTTCATCTCTTCTCTTCTAAGCTTACATTTCTTTCCAAAGAGTTCTAAAAGCTTTCATTTTCAAATTCGAAGTCAGTTACAATTTTTTAGTCAATTGTCGGTACGGTACGGTCTGGAAGATTTCAGAAAAATTGTAATCAGAGGCTTGATTGAATAAAGACTCTTCAAAATTGAAGTTGGTCGAGTTCTTCATATCAAAGCTCGCGTCTGTAGAAGTTGCAAGGACTTCGTATGAAAACTTACAGAATTTTCCAATAGTGGATTCAACTGGAAGCTAGAGTTCTTCCGACTGGACTAGTCCTCACAAGAGGGAAACCAGTATACATCGATGTGTTTGCGTTTGCCTCTGTTCTTATTTATTTTACAGTTATTGTTTTGTGATTATTGATTTAATTCTATGATCTTACTGCTAACAAGTTTTAATTAGCAATATTCTGCCTACTCTATTCACCCCCCCTAGAGTATTCTGCTTTACGACTTCGTTCCTACAATTGGTATCAGAGTAGATTATACAGGTAAATCAAGGTAAAATTACAGTTATATTCAATAATTCTTAATTGCTATAAATCACAGTATAACACATGGCAACTGTGAAATTCATAAGTGAAGGCCAAGCCACAAACAGACCTCCACTGTTTGATGGCACAAACTACACTTATTGGAAAACACGGATGAGTTTCTTCTTAAAATCTCTTGATTTTGACTTATGATCTATTGTTATTGATGGCTAAAAAAAGCCTCCTCGTATTACTGTTGAGAAAGTTTTAGTTGATAAATCCCATAATAAATATACTGAGGATGAAAAAAATGGCCAGTCTTGACGTACGTGCTATTAACGCTTTATTTTGTACTTTAGACAGAACTGAGTTTAACAGGGTATCGACTTGCACAAAATCGAATGAAGTGTGGAAACTTCTCGAAGTAACCCACAAAGGAACGGCACAAGTCAAGGAGTCAAAGATCAGTAGACTTACTCAAGAGTACGAGACATTCAAGATGAAGCCAAATAAATTCATCACTCAGATGTTTACGAGATTCCTAGATAATGTAAATCCTTTGTCTTCATTAGGCAAGGAATATAGTAACCATGAGAAGATTTGCAAACTTCTACGAGCTCTCACAAAGAACTTGATTCCAAAGGCTACAGCAATCATTGAAAAAATGACCTCTCAATAATGTCTCTAGAAACACTCATGGGTAAGCTACTCACTCACGAGTTTGAACTTCAATACTTTGAAGATGCTACACCAAAGGAGAAGTCAGAGAAGTCGATCGTTTTAAGGCTCAACATAGAACAACTGTCGAAAATGATTCTGACGACAACGACTCTGACTCTGAATTTCAAGCTCTTCTGGTAAGAAAATTTAAGAAGTTCATGAGATTCAACAGAAGAACAAAAGACAGCAACAACAATAACAATGAGAAAGATCCTATTTGCTACGGATGTAAGAAGAAAGGACATATGAAGAAAGATTGTCCAACGGCATCATCATCAACAAGAAAAAGCAACAAATATGACAAAGGCTACCTGAAGAGATCTACATCAAGGAAGTATGCTAATACAAGAATATGGCATGAGAGCGAAGCCAGCGACTCAGAAGGCGAACAATCGGATGACGCTGCAAATGTATGCTTGATGGCTTGCGATAAGGTAACCACTAATCCTCTGTTTGATCCTTATGATGATTTCACTTTTGAGCAACTAGTAGAGGCTTTCAGTGACCTGTTAAATGACTACAGAAAACTGCATAGTAAATATGAAACCTCTAAGAAGGTACTTAAATAGTACAAAGATGAGATAGGAAGACTTACCGACCAACTAGCTGATATTAGAAATAATATTTTTTCTATTGAGCCTGGTGAGCTTTCTTCTATTAAGCTGTTGTTACACAAGACTACCAAGTTATCCGAAGAAAAAGACCAAACAATCATCCAACTAAAGGAAGACCTATCTAAGGAGAGAAAGAATCTCCAGTGTGCACAAGTCAGAATGGAAACACTTACCTCTGACTATACTAGATTATATGACACCTCCAAAAAAGTTGGAAATTAGTTTAGGAAAACGGCCTGAAGTTGTTGCTTCCTATTCTAACACGTGTCAATTATCGAATCATCGGAACATACCCAAACCAAACACTGTCAGACCAAGTCTTACCAAACCACTGCCCAAAAAGACTAATAGGCATACATTTTTCTATACTAGAAAACTAAAACCTACCAGTCATGCACCTCACACTACTTTCAATACTCAACATGCAAAATGTTATTATTGTGGCCTCATTGGTCATATATCCTCTGCATGTAGAATCAGAAAGTTAGTAGATTTAAATGTTAATGCATGGATACCAAAGACTAACATGTCAGGATCCTACAAGAAATGGGTACCAAAAGTTTCATCTGCAAACTGTTTTGTAGGTGGGACGCCCTTCACATGCTAGAAGCAAATGGATCCTCGACAGCGGTTGCTCACGACACATGACCGGTGGTGCATCATTATTTGTAACACTGTCGAAGAAGAATAAAGAAGGATACGTCTCCTTCGGTAATAATTTGAGAGGGTACATAATCGGTATCGGTGACATTGGTAAGGCTCCCTACCCTGTGATTAAAGATGTTTCTCTAGTTACCGAGTTAAAACATAATCTGCTCAGCATAAGCCATTTAGCTAATCACAGTTATGGCATTAACTTCGTCAAAGACAAATGTACTATAGTTGATAGATCAACTGGCTGTACTATCTTTGAAGATATCAGGGAAGACAACAAATATATTTCTATCTGTTAGAAGATGCTAACAAAATAGGTAGATGCTTGATGGCCAAGAGCATTGAGAGTCAACTATGGCATATGAGACTTGGTCATACAAATATGGACACAATTTCAAAACTATCCACAAAGAAGTTGGTATGCGGCTTACCGGACATATCTTTCAAGAAGGATACGGTATGTAGCGAATATGAAAAGAACAAAGCTACCCGATCCAACTTTAAGTCCAAGAACGTTGTAAGTACCAGTAGACCTCTACAATTATTCTATATGGACTTATTTGGACCTAGTAGAATTGCTAGTCTAGATGATAAGTTATATGCATTTGTCATTGTAGATGATTTCTCTAGATACACTGTTTGCAAAAATAAAAAGTTTATTCCAAACTTGAAAAAGAATAGTACAAAGTACAATAAATTCTGGGGAAGTACAACTATAGGAATCTGATCAAAAGACGATCACTTCATCCCTTGGACTATGTGAACTTAAAGACTGTAGCCTCTGGAGAATGTAGCAGCAAATTTTCAAGAGTTCTTGATCTATGTGCGTCTGTATCTGATCCTTTCAAAATGATTGGAAACTCTATTTATAGAGTTCAAGAAATAACTGTTTTAGCAGTTATTCTGATGTGCGCAAGGCTGGATTGTGCCACATTGGGTTGTGCCAACCTCCTGTTGCACCAACTTTCATTCAGTTGTTAAGTTATGTACTAACTGTATTTAGACGCGTGGCATCATATGATTGAGATGCGCGTGGTCGTGTACCGGATAGTAGACACGTCTTGAGAGATTAGTGGCATGTGCGCCACGTCATCCTGCTTTAGAATGCAAGTTGTCTCAACTTTATCAGGTTGCGCGAGCTTCGGTCAACCGCACCTGATGGAGCCGCGCCTAGACGCGTGGCAGCTTTTGAGCCGAAGTCATTCAGATTGCGCCTAGGCGCAACTAAAGATTTTGTCTGGATTGCGCCTAGGTGTAACTTACGAAGTGTACAGGACAGCTGTAACACCCAGTTTTCTAAATAAGGCTATTTTGGTCATTTTTTTAAAATTTTGAGAATTATTTGGAATTATTATGCATTAGTTAGATTTATTGGAATTAATGTGATTTTTAGAGATTTTTAGTATAATTGATTTTGGTGTTTTAGTTGACTTATGTTGACTTTGGAGACTAACCTAGTGGCTAACCTAGGTCATGACTAAGTGGTTAGGATATAAAAACCTAGGTTGACTTAAGTTAGTGAGGTTTGACTCATTAGAATTAATTTGGGGAAAATAGGAGCTAGTTTGATTAAGGAATGACTTGTGAAGTCACAAGTCATTTTATGACTAATAGGCTTAATGGCCCATAGCCCATACCCATTGAACCAAGCCCTAACCCTAGAAAATCTGACCAACCCCTATGGTCAGCCCCCCTATTTATATGCTCCTAAAATTAGGGTTGCCTATTTAGGAAACATTGCCATTTGGAAGAGGTGAGTCCCCATCTTTGTAAATTCTTAAAAAACCCATTTCTTCTCCAAATTTCTTCAAACAAATTGCAATAGAACCTAAATCCAATGTTCTTACTGTTGGTATTGAGTTTTTACAGGGAAGAATCAATTTGGAGAACTTTTGGTGGTTTGAGGAATCATTTCATTGGGGCTTTTTGAGAGCTTGTTCACATATAGGTATAATCCTTTTCTTTGCTCATAAATTCCGTTAAAAATCATTTTAGGAATGTCCTAACCCTAAACTAACAGTAGGATAGGCTAACCCTAGAATTTGGACCCATTTCGTGTCCGTATCGGACACGTATCAATGTGTCTAGGTTAGTGTTCGATGAAATGCCTCAAAGGGCATTTCGTTCGATTTTTGTGATTGTGTTTGAATGGAAAAATCCATTTTTGTCTCGCTTATACATTTCTTGGACACTGAGCACGTATTAGCATTGCGTCGTGTCCTGTAAGCCCCTGAATTTAGGGCTGATTTTTTTTAATTTTAATAATCAATTAATTAGATTATTATTATTTGATTATTATTTGATTTAATGCTCTTTACCGTGACTTGGAATTCTAGAGCATCAGGGATGCCAGTCTCTGGAAACTTCCTTCTTGGAGTTTGTAGTAGACGAGATTATCTTCATTTTGATATATCGTGTCCCACTCGAACTTGTTCCCTTGTATCCTTTTTGCTTCGCGCAAGTTCGGGTCAATATTAGACCATTTAATTATTAATTGAATTCCCACTTTTATTTTTGATCCTCATAAGCGCGTTACTGTGACTTTGAATTTAGGAGCACCAGACTAGCCTTTTTCTTGAAACCAACTTGTCATGCCTGATCTACTCGAGACGCTCTTCACCCATGACCATTGTGTCCCACTCAGACACTCCATTTTGTGCTCCATTTCCTTCGTACAACTTTCGGTTCAATTTAGGCCAATTAATTATCTGCCGTAAAATCTGATTTAATTTCCCATTTAATTTTCGGGCCCGACATCAATCCAATCTAGTCGACCCCAAATATGGACATGACCCACACAAAGCCTACTATCCGCCCACCACTTGTGTCCCATTTATTTGAGCCCCCGCATGCTACTTATTTATCCGTGATCATAAATACCTATTTTAATTTAATTATTGCACCTAGTCCATTTTGGCCCAGTCCGGCTCCACTGAACCCAACCCCAGCTCCATGTTGCCCTCCATCATGATTGTCCATACCCCACTGATATTTTTCCTCTACCCTAAATATCTCTTTTTATGTAAACATCTAATTCTCTCATTGTATATATATACACACATATATATATACATATATATATACATATATATTATACACTCTCTCCTTAAAACACAAACACCTCACCCTCTCCTCTCCCACGTGAGCACACCCCACTCCCTACTCACAGCCGACCTCTCCCCTCCTCTATTTTCTCTTCTTCTCTCACTCTAATAATATCTATCTCTCTCTCTCTCTCTCTCTAAATATCTAATTATATAAATATATACACATATACATATTATATATATATTCTCTCACCTCACCCTCTCTCTCTCTCTCTCTTGTACACAAGTACAACCCCCTCCCCTCTTGTACGAGAACAACCCCCCTCTCCCATTCTTTTCTTTCCTTCATCATTCTTCTTCTTCACTTCTTCTTCTTCATTTTCACATTAACACACCACCACCCTCACCATCAAACCACCATCACCATGGCCATCTCCTCCTCCTCCCAAGCTCATCCTCCGTGCGCCACCACCTTGGCCGAGCTCAGCCCCGCCACCAGCCTCCTCCTCTTCTCCTCCTCTCCTCCAACACCATAGCAACCTCCACCACCTCCATGAAAGCCATCGTCACCACTCCGCCCCTCCACCATTCTTCCTCATCTCCTCCGCCAACCGCCGCCGTGCGCCACCACGTGGCCGGCGAGCCTTCCCTCGCAGCTCCGCGCGTCGCCGCAGCCGAACAGCAGCAGCTGCGAGCGCAGCATGCGCACAGCCGCGCGCGCACCGGCAGGCCGCGCGGTGCAGCGCCGCCGTCGCCGGCCGTGGTCGCCGTGGCCGACCCCCCCTGGCCGGGCGACCCCCCAGGCACCACCCTGTGGCGGCCAACGTCCTCCGGGACGCGCCGTCTAGGCGATTTCAGCGTTTTGCTCGGAATCCCGTCGACGCGCGCGGACGAATTTTAGATTTCGACGTTTCGGGACAGCAACTTCGCGCCGATTTTCTGGACAATCCGACCGTTGGATCGGCAATTTCTTCGCTCCGTCTCAATCTCGGTATATACCCCTTCATCCCTCTCAAATTTCACCCGTTAATTTCGTCGTTTGATACATCAAAACCGGCCACCAAGTTGACGTTTTAAATTGTGCTATTTTTGGACAGTTTTGCGACGCCAACTTCGCGGGTTCGTATCTTCGTTGTCGCAGCTCCGTTTTGCGTGCCACCAGTTCCGGTGCACAGCTGGTATAACCCTCTTTCTGCCCCCTTAGATTTCATTTTAGTTTGAGCTAGTTAGGTCGGTCGAATTCGACGCCAAAGTTGGCCGTTCGAATTCTTAGTGTTGCACTTGTAAAATTCCATTTTTGAACCCGGGACTCCGGATTCAATTTCTGACACCACCAGTAGACTCGTGGCGTCGTTCTGGCCTGTTTTCATATAAAGTTTGCTTGATTTGGAGAACGTGGGCCCTGGCACGCATTTCGGTGCAAAGCGGGTCCCACTTTCTGAGTCAACGGGACTTTTTGACGCCGGCTCATCGGAATCCAATTCCGAATATACCGTTGAGTTCGTACCGTCATTCTGGACTCGTTGACATATAATTTGCTAAGTTTTAGTGGACATTGGTTCCGACACGCATTTCGGTGCAAGTCGGATACCAATATCCGGGCCAACGGGTCATTTTGAGATCGGCTCATCGGAATCCAATTCCGGATATACCGTTGAGTTCGTATCGTCATTCTGGACTCGTTGACATATTTGCTGAGTTTTGAAGACATTTGCTCCGGCACGCATTTTCGTGCAAACCGGATTCCAAATGTCCGCGTCAACGGACCAATTTGAGATCGGGTCAACGGAATCCAATTTTGGACATACCGTTGGGTTCGTATCATCATTCTGGATTCGTGGACATATAATTTGCTAGGTTTTGTAGACTTCTATCCTGACACGCTTTTCGGTGCAAAGTGTGTCCAACGGCGGACATCATTTTGGCCCGAAATTACCGTTTTGCCCCTGTGTCCAAATTGGACTTTTGGACAGGCTATCCTAGCTGATTTGACCATTCTGGACACGTTGGTGATGTTAGTTTCATCATCCGACAATATCTGTAGATTTCTTCCCTTTTTGTGTCACCCTATTATAATAATATTTTCTCCTTTTGGTTGTTTTAGAGACCCGTCGATTTCAGTAATTTCTAAATCATTGAAATTCCTAAGTTGACCTTGTAGATGTTTATAGAGACTAGCTTGACCATGGTTGACTACTTTGACTAGAGTCGAAGTAGAGTCAACAGTTGACCTAGGTTTGATCAGACTTGACCAACGTTGACTTTTTGACCAAAGTCAATTGTAGGTCAACCATTGACCTATTTGACCTAGATTAGACTTAGAGTTGACCATAGTTGACCAGTTGACCAAAGTCAACTGTACGTCAATCTTAACCCAGTTTGTCTTAGTTTGACTTAGTTTGACCTAGATGTTTAGTATGTCTTTTGACCCTGATCAGCTCTTGTATTATTTCATCTTTAGGTCTGTGGCTTTACTCTGAACCCTGATTCATATTGACAGCAGGACCCCAGGCGAGTACATTCTCTGATAACTTATTCCCAATTTATGATAACTGTTATGATTCATGTACTTAGTGTTGATATGCTTATTCCCGACACATGGTTCTCACGGATTGGTATTCTTGGATCTCGACGAGAGATGTCTCTCCTTCTTAGGTTGGGATGTATTGTGCAAGCACCCTTGTAGCTCTTGCTCGATATATGGTCACTGATTCTAGAGCAGGTTCGCGACCTTCTCATTAGAATCCCGTGCAGTGACGTGTCCTGTTTGGATCCATTCTACCAGTTGGGGTAGGGGGAGTAGTAGAGTAGTAGCGTATGCCTGTGATCATATCCCCTTGCTATCTTGAACAGTGTGAGTCATATACCGCACTTATGACTTGCCAGGCCGATTCTTGACAGTTTCCCAAGCCGATCACAAGTTGAAACTGCTACTCACACACATTGGATATATAGCTTACCTTGATTCGTGTACATGCCATGATCCCGTTCTATTTTCTTGTTCTAGCTCTAGCTTTACAGCTTACCATGCCATGATACATACATGTACACTCCATGATTTTATTGTATATGCTCTATTTACAGTCTTATAGCTTTTATTCTATCTTGAGATCTGTTATGAGATATATGTACTCGTTCCGCTCCTGACTGGATACGTTATGAAATTTTAGGAGTAGTTGTGCCCTCATTATTGGACTTCATGATGTTGCTAGCTGAGGTGGATCTCACTATTCTTCTATGTGAGTTGCCTGGTAGTTATTCCTTAGTTAGTCTTGTTGTTCCTTCATTATCTTCTGTCTTATGATCATTGTAGATTCTAGTTGTTCTAGTGATATTGCTATTATTTCTTGTCTTATCTTCCTTATTTTCGTGATGTGACATGAGTACACTTCTAGTTATGGATTCTTAGATGTTGTAGTTAGTATAGTATACTTGACAGCGTTCTACCGCCGATACCGCGGCGTAGGCTGGGCGTGGCCCACGTATTCGTACCCGTATATCCGGGTGCGGGTCGTGACACGTTTTTAGTGGTGGCCCATGCAGGTCAGTCTTTGCAGTTAATGCGAAGTCGTAGTAGTGCTTGAGCTTATCTGTACTACTACGAGCCTGCCCTAGGATTAAGGTTGAGTCATGGAATATTTAGGAATTGGTACTCAGTCACGTATTAGGAACTCTTGGTAGATTCCAGGGATGACCCCTGGGAATCTTATTTCGAAGGCTTTCAAATCTTTTCCCACTTGTTTCCATTCGTCCTGATTTCTGAAATATCTGTCCGTATCAAACTTTAATCCTTCTTGGGATGGGTTGTGGACCCCAGAGGAAGGTATAAGTTGGACTTGTATATCATCTAGGTTGGGGAGAGAATATGATTTATCAACCTCGTATCATGGTCGAGGTTTGTTTTAGATTATATTCCACCATTTCTATCTTGACCTAGGTAGTACCCTGGGACTTTTCCTAAGATTTTCCTCTAAATCCTATATCGGAAGTTGTTTCCGTTGTTTCTATTAACTTACCCTTGACTTGTTGTAGAATTTTAAATCTTAATATTCGTTGTTGACCTTTGATTTTGTTTGGATAATTCTTTTAAGAATTGAGTTAAGATATCCTGATAAACATATTTTGGACAAGGACGATGACAACGGTAAGTGTCTACTTTATTTATGGAGTTTAGAATTCATCGCAGTCATATTAGCTAGCGAGACATGGACATGGAGCCTGATTTTGGATATACTATCCTAGTTATGTCATTTAGGTTCTCTTGCAGCCATACCGGGTGGCGTGGTAAGGAATCTAGATAACATAATTATAGGGTGTATACCATAGTTATGGACTTTATTGTTTATTACCGCTATGCTTACTGGCGTGGCGAAAATTCTGGCAACATGATTTGGGATAGACGTGTATGGTTATCAGATCGTATCTTAAATTGATTCACTTGTTTTAACCTATTGGGCAAGAGCAGTTCCTACTATTACTTGTTTTCTCATTCTTCTCTTCCTCATCGCATGATGATTTCCTCATCTTACCCTTACTTCCTCCGTCTTGATCAAATTATGTCCTGATTCCACCAATTACCTATCTCGTATCTACTTCTGTCAGCCATACTTTGAAAACCTCTGAAAATTTCAGAATTTTCACATCTTTTATCTTGGAAGAAATCGAGGAAGTATCGTAATCATCCGTCTCGGAGTAGACATTGTTGGTAGTAGTCGAAGCAGAGCGAGATGATTACCCCGGCTTCCTCCTATGATCCCATATTCTGGTTTCTATGATAACAGAAGCAATCCAATTCTCATCCTTGATTTGTTTATTATATTTTGATATCGTGAAATTGATCCTCTCTGATTGACCAATCGATTCTGGTTGTCTAGTTTATCGTGCCAAAGGGTCTTGATTGTTGATTAAACTTAAATGGTTTCGAATTCTATTGTGATATGATTTCCTTCTTAGATGCTCGTGTCCAGACTTCATAGATTTTGTTCTCCATCTTGCCCAAATTCTGATTTACTCGAAACTTGAATAATTTCAATCGTGCTGAGACTAAATTGTTTATTTTCATCATGATTGGATAATGCTATCATCACTCGTGCTTTAAACTTTCGATTTAATTCTGGCAAATGACTAAATTCTATTCCAATCACGATTAGGCTTCAGACTATCCTTGATTTTGCCGGAGTCTCATTTTCTGAATCGTGTCCCAATGATTTAACTTATCTATAATCGTGCCTATATGATTCTGTTCATATTTTGCATCGTGCGAAAAATTTTCATCGTGCCTGAATAATTGTGAATTGAATATCTTAATCGTGCAAACTTGTCATTCTATGATCGTGCCTAAGTTTTGCCTAAAATTTTCTATCTTGTTTTACCCCACTACCAACCTTTAATTTCGAGGACGAAATTTTTATAAGGTGGGTAGGATTGTAAGCCCCTGAATTTAGGGCTGATTTTTTTAATTTTAATAATCAATTAATTAGATTATTATTTGATTATTATTTGATTTAATGCTCTTTACCGTGACTTGGAATTCTAGAGCATCAGGGATGCCAGTCTCTGGAAACTTCCTTCTTGGAGTTTGTAGTAGACGAGATTATCTTCATTTTGATATATCGTGTCCCACTCGAACTTGTTCCCTTGTATCCTTTTTGCTTCGCGCAAGTTCGGGTCAATATTAGACCATTTAATTATTAATTGAATTCCCACTTTTATTTTTGATCCTCATAAGCGCGTTACTGTGACTTTGAATTTAGGAGCACCAGACTAGCCTTTTTCTTGAAACCAACTTGTCATGCCTGATCTACTCGAGACGTTCTTCACCCATGACCATTGTGTCCCACTCAGACACTCCATTTTGTGCTCCATTTCCTTCGTACAACTTTCGGTTCAATTTAGGCCAATTAATTATCTGCCGTAAAATCTGATTTAATTTCCCATTTAATTTTCGGGCCCGACATCAATCCAATCTAGTCGACCCCAAATATGGACATGACCCACACAAAGCCTACTATCCGCCCACCACTTGTGTCCCATTTATTTGAGCCCCCGCATGCTACTTATTTATCCGTGATCATATATATTTTAATTTAATTATTGCACCTAGTCCATTTTGGCCCAGTCCGGCTCCACTGAACCCAACCCCAGCTCCATGTTGCCCTCCATCATGATTGTCCATACCCCACTGATATTTTTCCTCTACCCTAAATATCTTTTTTATGTAAACATCTAATTCTCTCATTGTATATATATACACACATATATATATACATAATAATATATACATATATTATACACACTCTTCCTTAAAACACAAACACCTCACCCTCTCCTCTCCCCACGTGAGCACACCCCCACTCCCTACTCACAGCCGACCTCTCCCCTCACTATTTCTCTCTCTTCTCTCACTCTAATAATATCTACTCTCTCTCTCTCTCTCTAAATATCTAATATAAATATATACACATATACATATTATATATAATATTTCTCTCACCTCACCCTCTCTCTCTCTCTCTCTCCTGTACACAAGTACAACCCCCTCCCCTCTTGACGAGAACAACCCCCCTCTCCCATTCTTTTCTTTCCTTCACTCATTCTTCTTCTTCACTTCTCTTCTTCATTTTCACATTAACACCACCACCCTCACCATCAAACCACCATCACCATGGCCATCTCCTCCTCCTCCCAAGCTCATCCTCCCGTGCGCCACCACCTTGGCCGAGCTCAGCCCCGCCACCAGCCTCCTCTTCTCCTCCTCCTCCAACACCATAGCAACCTCCACCACCTCCATGAAAGCCATCGTCACCACTCCGCCACCTCCACCATTCTTCCTCATCTCTCCGCCAACCGCCGCCGTGCGCCACCACGTGGCCGGCGAGCCTTCCCTCGCAGCTCGCGTCCGACAGCCGAAAGCAGCAGCTGCGAGCGCAGCATGCGCACAGCCGCGCGCGCACCGGCAGGCCGCGCGGTGCAGCGCCGCCGTCGCCGGCCGTGGTCGCCGTGGCCGACCCCCCCCTGGCCGGGCGACCCCCAGGCACCACCCTGTGGCGGCCAACGTCCTCCGGGACGCGCCGTCTAGGCGATTTCAGCGTTTTGCTCGGAATCCCGTCGAGCGCGCGGACGAATTTCAGATTTCGACGTTTCGGGACAGCAACTTCGTGCCGATTTTCTGGACAATCCGACCGTTGGATCGGCGATTTCTTCGCTCCGTCTCAATCTCGGTATATACCCCTTCATCCCTCTCAAATTTACCCGTTAATTTCGTCGTTTGATACATCAAAACCGGCCACCAAGTTGACGTTTTAAATTGTGCTATTTTTGGACAGTTTTGCGACGCCAACTTCGCGGGTTCGTATCTTCGTCGCAGCTCCGTTTTGCGCGCCACCAGTTCCGGTGCACAGCTGGTATAACCCTCTTCCTTCCCCCTTTAGATTTCATTTTAGTTTGAGCTAGTTAGGTCGGTCGAATTCGACGCCAAAGTTGGCCGTTCGAATTCTTAGTGTTGCACTTGTAAAATTCCATTTTTGAACCCGGGACTCCGGATTCAATTTCTGACACCACCAGTAGACTCGTGGCGTCGTTCTGGCTGTTTTCATATAAAGTTTGCTTGATTTGGAGAACGTGGGCCCTGGCACGCATTTCGGTGCA